>JAYMFT010017366.1:0-16596 GCA_038088735.1 Panulirus argus | reverse complement strand
ATGTATATATGTGTGTATGCGGGGGGATGGGTTTTTCTTCGTCTATTTCCTGGCGCTACCTCGCTGACGCGGGAAACAGCGATCAAGTATAATAAGAAAAGAAGAAAAAAAAAATATATATATATATATATATATATATATATATATATATATATATATATATATATATATATTATTGATCCTTTGATTTATTGGACTAATAGGAGAGAGGGGTGTCTGTTAGTGCCGAAGGTCGGGTAAATTGAATGTAACCAATTTTTTATAAAACATACATTTCATACGCTTCCTTTCAACTCCTTTATCACTTAATGCCATTTTGAATTGTAAGGATTGCAAAGTTACTTAATGAAAAAGGTTACAATTCTTTATATCCAACCTAACCGCAGGATAGCTCGGGGCAGATTGAGACCGAAATAAAGCGAATATATGAATATTCCATGACAATATGGTGATGTGGTTGGTTGAGGGAAATAGATTGGGTGAGAAACACTATACTAACTAACGTTTCAATAAAGTCTTGATCATAGAATGAGTACAGAACAAAACAGAACTCCAGCTTATATACATGTCGTCAGCCTTCACCCCCCCCCACCTTGGTATCTGGTGTGACCTCCCAAATGGTTGTGCCCGGTGTTTGACCTTGCTGCCTGTCGTGTTCCACCTGGCTGCCTCTGCCATGACCGACCTTGTCGTCTCTGTCAAGCTTGATCTCACCGCCTCTGCAGTGGTGATGTCTCGCGGCTGCTCTTGCAAAGCAGACAAAGCCTGGTGCTACTATAGTATGCAGTCTACCACGGTATCAAACACGATAGTATGCGGTCTATCACGTTATTAAACACTATAGCATGCAGTCTACCTCATTTACTACTATAGTATGTGGTCTACCAGGGTTATTTAACACTATAGCATACAATCTATCCTATTTACAAAATATTTATATATCGAAATAGCAGTTAGACAAAAATAAACACTAACCTAACCTAACACTACATTTCACTTATGGTAGACCGCAGGTGGGCGGCACGAGAGGTAAAGTGAGGTCACGGTAGAATTCATACCATGGTAGACAGCATACTATAGTAGCACCCAAAGCCCTCCTAATGATTCATGTTTTCTTTTGTCACTACGTAAGCCGCCTCAATCATTCTTCTTACTTTTTTCGAGCTGCCTTTGCTTAGTATTTTCATCCCACTCCAGTTCAGCAGGTGCCCCTTTTCCTCTGCGTGCACCATCAGAGTTAGAGGGGTGCACAAAATCTCTAACTCACTGGTGGTGCATGCGGAGGAAAAGGGGCACCTGCCAAACTGGAGTGGGATTAAAATACTAAGCAAGGGCAGTTCAAAAAATTTAAGAAAAATGATTGAGGTGGCTTACGTAGCAACAAGAGAAAACATGAATCACCGGGAGGGCTTTGTGTGCCTTGCAAGAGTGGCCGCGAGACAGATCACCACTGCAGAGGAGGTGAGATCAAGCTTGACGGAGACGACGAGGTCAGTCACAGCAGAGGCAGCAAGGTAAGACGCCAGGCGCAACCATTTGGGAGGTCACACCAGGTACCCAGGGGTGTGAAGGCTGATGACACATACATAAGCTGGAGTTCTGTTATGTCCTGTACTCATTGCACAGAACATCAGACTGGAGAAGAACAATGTGATTTCAGGAGGGGTAGATGATGTATGAATAAGTTGTTTGCTTTGAAGAATGTGTGTAGGATGTGTATGTGCCTTTTATGGATCTGTAGAAATCCTGTAATAGAGTTGCTAGAGATGCTTTGTGAAAGGTCTTACGAATTTATGTTATGGGAGGAAAGATGTCATGAGCTGTGAGAAGTTTTTATCAAGAGAGTGAAGCTTGTATGCAACTAAGCAGAAAGGAGGGCAAGCGGTTCCAGCATGAAGATGAGGGAGGTAAATGAAAAGGTTTTGGAGAGAAGGGCAGTAATGCAGTGTGTACAGGGTGAAGGGGGGCCTGAGAAGTTAGTTAGTTATTGTTTGCTAATGACATGGCACTGCTGGCAGATTCAAGAGAGAAGCTACAGAAGTTGGTGTTTAAGTTTGGGAGTGTGTGTGAAAGGAGAAAGTTGAGAGTAAATATGAATAAAAGGAAGATCATTGGGTTCAGCAGACCAAAGACAGGTTAGTTGGGGTGTAGGTTTCACTGGAGAAAATATGGGTACTTAGGAGTGGACGTGGCAAAGAATGGAACCATGGAAGCAGAGTTGAATTTTAGGGTGGGTGAGAGGGTGAAGGCTTTGAGAGCATGGAGAAATATGTTGAAGAGGTCACTATATGGGAGGGCAATAATGGGTATATTTGAATGTATAAGTAGTCCCAATGATGTTTTATGGATAAAAGTCATTTGTTATAAAGGAGAACATAAGGGAAAGGGTGGATGAGTTGGAAATGAAATGCATGAGGACAATAATTGGTGTGAGAAGGGTTGATCAATTAAGTAATGATAGAGTAAGAGAAAGGTGTGGTAATAAGAAGAGTATGGTTGAGAGAGCTCCGGATGGTATGCTAAAACGGTTTGGACATATGAAGAGAATGAATGAAGAGAGGTTGACAAAGAGGTAATACATGTCTAAAGTGGAGAGGAAAAAGGAGAAAGGATAGGCCAAATTGGAAATGGAAGAATGGAGTGAAAGGGATTTTGAGTGCACAGACCTGTACATGCTTGAGGGTGAAAGATATGCATGGAACCAAGTGAATTAGAGGGATGTGGTATCCAGACATTGATGTGCTGTAAATGGACTGCACCATGGTATTTGAAGCAATGGGAAGAAATCAAAAAAAGGTCTATGGGGGCCTGGTTTTGGATAGTAGGACAGTGCATTACATGACAGGCAGAGAATAGACATGAGTGAATGGAGCATTTCCTTCATATGTTCCTGGCTTTACCTCACTACAGCAGGAAACAGTGAACGAGTACAAAAGAAAGAAGCCTTAAACACCAATACCTTAGGAAAGAGATTCTACACTTATATCAATGCCTAAAAAAACATTGCCTCCGGCCCTGACCTCACATGTGAGGTTAGAGGCCATGTCCCTTTGGTACTGGTTGGTCAATAGCTTCTTCCTTAGTTACTGTCATTCGACCAAGAAGCCTTGTGCCTCATTCAGTTTTGTTTATGTAACTCTTTACTATTCTTGAATGACACAAGAACAATACACAGAGAGTTACATAAATAATACTAAATGAGGAACAAGATTCCTTAGTCTTATCCATCAATACCTGAAGAACAAAGTTCTACAAATGACTCACAAATACATGAGGAACAATACCTCTAACCCAGACTTTTCATGTAATTACCTATTTGTATATATTATGTGGAAGGAGTTCTACAATCATGGGGCCTCATCTCTGGAACTTTCTCTGTCATGCAACTTTTTAACGTCTGTACTGTCAGCATTTACAATTTCATCACATAGTTTATTCCACTCATTCTCTATTTTGACACTATCAAAGTTTATCACAATAAATGCTGCTAATAATACCAGCATCAACAGACAATGTGTAACATTCCTTTTCAAAATTAAAACTTATGAAAACAAAACTGCACAGCCTTTGCTACAGCTTTTCTAAAAAGTTTCTTGGGTTGTTTTATCTTTACATCTTTTGAAGAGCTGTTCACTGCACTGTTATAAAACTGGTTTACAAAGTTGAAAGTTGTGATCAAGTCACCCAAGACTTTTCTCTTTTCCAGTGGACAATTATGTTGGCTCTATATTCTCTTTGTCACTCAAATCTCTTTATTTTTACCATATTTATGGAAAATCTTTAGATCTTCACTATTAATTCCATGTGCTCTTTTAAGTGCAGAGACAACTCAAGAAGCATTTCTAGTTCTTGCCCATAATACAGTGTGAACAGTTTGCTGAATATGTCATTATTTATAGACTTAAATGTGACTGTAATACTTGCCAAAAGACAATCATTTTCCTTCACAATCCTCCTGGGATTAAGCTCTGATGACAAGTTAGGTACAATGTTGACTTCCAAGCCTCCCTTAGAAAGATTCCTGCAGCTTGTTTCTAAAGATATAATACTCATAATGAGGCCTTCTTTTACTAAGCATAATCCTTATTGCGCTGCATTTACTCAAATAAGTCAGAGGCCATATTAGTTACTAACTCCTTAAGTACTAGCAGATCAAGTAAGGAGCCTTGTATACATCTCACTTTTGTTCAAATAACTATGAATGATCTTGAATGACACAAAAAAGTACAAAGAGCTATAAAAAATGAAACTATATGGGGTGCAAGACTCCTTGACTGACACTTCATTTCCAAAGGAACAAGGTACTCTCCCATCAGTACCCGAGAGACATGAGGTCAGAGGCAATGTTCCTCATGTACTGGTGGGTCACTACCATGTTCCTAACATACTGGTGGGTCAGGTGGTGAGCTTTCTATCTTATTTAGTGTACCATATATATTCATAGTGTGCTCTTGTCGTATCACCTGAAGAGGTCTTGAAATACTGATGGAAGCTTGGGTAGATGTTTTTACATTTTTCCTGCGAGTTATGAGGAGTTTGTCTTCTGTACAGAACCACTGCAGAACAACATTACTGTAGTAATGTATAGTTTTCATTGACCTCAAAATGTATTTCATACTTTGTGACATAACTAAAATTTGCATCTTTTAATTCAATTTGGCAAATATAAAGATTTTATTAATCTGATTGTGGAATTTCAGACTTATCTACAAACAATCATGACCAAACTGTGGCGTCACTTGCTACAGCCTAACACTACCTACCTTTGATTTTGATCTTCCACCATTACAGTCAACATTAATTACTGTCTTTTCCAATCAACAGATTCCTGAAGCTTCTGTTTTTCTCAGCACTCCACTTCACTGACCACAGAGTACAGAGCATCCTCATCCAATACGAAATATGTGCAATCACGGATGTGACAGGCTGCAATTGCCATAGCTCGTTATGATGCCCATAATACAAGTTGTATCAATCTCAGCTGACAAACTTGGGATGTGCAGTGGCAGAGATATAAGCAAAGATATAAGTGAAACTAGCCAGTCAGTTTATGCAAGGTATAAGAGAGCAAGGAAAGAGTATAACAAAATGAAAATGGAGGAACAAAGAAATTTTGCAAAGAATACTGAGGACAAGGTGGGTGAAAATCCAAAACTTTTCCATTAATTCATCAGAAGTAGACTGTCAGTTAAAGACAAGCTAATCATATTAAAGGATTCAGAGGTAAAAATAGCTGAGGAAGACAAAAGGATATGCAAAGAACTGAATAAGAAGTTAACAAGTGTTTTCACAACAGAAGACACAATAGCCCCAATCACAAGTGAAATGGGATGGGGAGGAGGCTTTATAAAACTCGGATATCTGTAAAAGTCATTAACAGAATACTAAAGGGTTTTGACATATATGACTCATGGTCCTGATAAAATTTCATTATATGTGCTGAAGCTGTGTGCAGATACACCAAAGAGACATCCTGAAATGCTGTTCCAGATGTTGCTAGAGAAAGGCAAAGTGCCAAGGGAGTGGAAAAGGAGCAACATTACACCCATATATATGAGAGAAGACCAGCATGAGGCACTGAACTACAAACAAGTCTCCTTTACAACTGTAATCTATAATGCAGTGGAAAAAATAATCAGAAAGCAAATGGATGACTTTCTACAGAAAAGACATTGCATAAGTGAGAGGCAACATGGCTTTTGGGAAAGGAGGTCATGTACAATGAGCCTCTTAGAATTACATGCAAGTGTGAGCTATTTCTTAGACAACTGGAAAGCTGAATAGATTGTTTATATCTTGACTGACAGAAGGCATATGACACAGTACTGCATGGGGGGGATGATTATGAAGCCGGAATACCAAGCATGAATAAGGGAGAGACTCCTCCAATGGTTAGAAATGTTAAAGGAAGGGAACAAAGGACACTTTTCACAGGAAACTTCTCCAAATGGATGGTGTCACAAGCAAAGTGTCCCATGTTTTTGTTTTGGGAACTTTATTCTTCTTGACTGAAGAAAATGAATCTCCTGGAGGTATGAACTCTACCCTGAGTATGTTTGCAAATGATGAAGTAGTTATGGGGAAAATGGAAAACCAGGAGGATTGTATTAACTTACAAGGGACCCTAAGCAGACTCCAAAGTTGATCTCATTTATGGTTGATGAAATTCAACCCAAGCTAAAGTAAAGTAAAGAGGATGCGACAAAGTGAAAATGCCTTGGTATGATTATTATCTAGCAGGATATAAGCTTCAGGATTCTGTGTGAAAAGGACTTGGGAGTTGACATTGTCCCTAACCTGTAGCCAGAGTCCCATATTAGGAGAATATTAAAGAAAACAAATCTACTGGCAAATATCAGAACAGCTTTCAAATATATGAAGTAGGAAATATTTAGCAAGCTGCTGATATCATACACAAGGCCAAAACAAGAATACTCTTATCAGTTTTGATAACTGCACCTAAAGGAGCATGAAGAGCTAACAGAGAAGGTCTAGAGGAGGGGAACAAATATGGTACTACAATTATGGGAGCTAAGTTACAGGGAGAAGATTAAGGCTTTAAATTTGCCCATCTTGGAAGATACAACAGTTAGGGGTGACCTGATCACAACCCTTGAGCTTTAAAAACAAACTAATGACATGGAGAATGAAGAATACTTTGAGAGATGTAAAGATAGAGCAATCAGAGGACACAACATGACATTAAGTAAGAAACTTTTTGAAAAAGATGTAAAGAAGTACTTTTATAGTAGAGTGTTGGATGAATAAAATAGAATGACTGCAGCCATGGTTAATGCAGACATTATACATAAATCTAAGAAGATGCATAAGAGTAAAGAATGTTCAAGAGATGAGGCCCCATGGAAGTAAAACTTCCTTCCCATAAAGTACAAATATGTAATTACATGACAATGCCATGTTATAGACTTTTCTGGTTCATGGGTGGTCCCTTTGTAGCAACATAAAAATTCATCTTGCATATCCTAGACACCATAAGAATAAAAGTAATAGAACAATATGAAATATGTATATAAACTACATATTCAAATTTATCACACAGTGCCTGCTAATGAAGTTGGCACGATTGGGCCCAAGGCAATTGACACAAACATTTTACCCCACCTAAAATAGAGTTTGTGTTCGCCAATGAAGTTGGTATCCTCTAAGGTGCAGTGACAACTACATGGCATGCCAGCATAGCATAGGAGCCCACCACATTTGCAGTTTAACTGTTGTAGGAGGCAGGAATGCTTATTGTGCTCCCCACTTATGTTCTGAATTGTTGCTGTTGTTTTTTCCCTTTTCATACCTCTACCACCTACTACAGTTGGAAATAGGGCTTCTGTAGTTGCACTTTAGAAGGGAAATAAGCCACTTATGGAGATTTCTAATATTACCAGTATGAGTTTGAGATCAATACAACAATGGCTAAGGAAATTTAATGACAGCAGTGGCACCACTACACTGACCCATGTGAGATGCCCATGGAGGGCCAGGAAAACCTCTCTAGGAACTCTGAATGTTCTTAAATGTCAAGTGGATGCAGATCTATGCTTAAGTGCTAAAGAATTAAAAGAAAAAGGTCCTTGACTGCTCAGTGCTGTGTTGGTAACGACAGTGTAGCCTACAGAGCTCCAGGCTGTGTCCCAAACCGATCATAGCCCATAGGCAATAGAATATGTCAATTTTTACAAGAAATATGTAATGTGGAATACAGCTAGGTTCAAAAGTGTCTTGTGGAGTGATGAGTCCACATTTTCTGTGACTTGTATCTGTGGTGGGTATATACGCAGGTGACCAGGCTGTTATCCATATGACCCTAAGTACAATGCAAGCACTGTAAAGTTCCCTGCTTCAGTTATCATATGGGACTGTTTCAGTTACTATGGTGTTGGAGACCTTGTAGTGTTGCCAAAGAATGAAACTACTAACAAATATAGTTACCTCGAGCTACTGTGTGTGACCCCTGCTTCACTTACGGTATGGGATTGTTCCAGTTACTATGGTGTTGGAGACCTTGTAGTGTTGCCAAAGAGGGAAACTATGAACAGGCAGTTACCTCAAGCTACTGTATGACTATCTTTCAGATTTGTTCAAAAGGTGAAAGGCTGAAGTGTTCATGTAGGGTGGGGCTCCCTGCCTTACTGCCACTTTTGTCACATATTGGTTTAAGGACTGTGCAGTGGAGTTTTTCAATGATTGCCCCAGGAATTCACTAGATTTGAATCCAACAGAAAACTTGAGGGCACTTATGAAAATGAAATTACATAACAGGGATACATTGTCAAAACCTAAGCTGGAGGTGGCCATCCATAAAATTTAGGCAAAGATGGATCCTAAATTTCTTTAGAATCTTGCTGATTTAGTTCCTCGTCATTTTAAAGATTGTAAAAGGAGGAAAAGAAAAACAATAAAGTACAAGTTGGAGGTAAATACACAGATTTCATGGACTTATTTCTTGTTTATCCTTGATGGTTGTGCTGCAGCCCCCTCATGGCTACTTCATTGGTGGACACTGTGTATATTTATATTCTACACTGCTTGTATAATTGGGTGTGTCTTGTATATAAATTCTCTTCTTATAAATGTCACAAACTGGGGACAGAAATGGGTGTGAGGGTGGATAGACTGAGTTTTGGAAATGTATTGCTTAAATACTATACCATGTGTGATAACCTTTTATCTAAATACAGTACTATTATCTATCTATATATCTATGTACATCTTTGATGACCATTCCCCTTGGGAACTTTCTCAAGGAGGTGGCCATGGCTACCTCCTGAAACCCCCTACAAAAGTGAAAAGCATGCTCCATGCTCCATAATCAACCAAGAGGTGAAGATTTATACCAGGACAGCCTAGAGAATGTTTAGATTGAGCTCCTTCTGCCCAAAATTAGTTCCATTCTGACTGGAGTTTACTGTCATCTATCAAACCAAAATGTACCAAGGGCAGTAGTTTCACAAAGTATGAATGCATTATGCTTGGTGACTTCAATATATATGTGATATTAACTACAAATGGTCTTATGAATGCCTTGAGTAATTTCAAATGAATGCATGGTCTGAAACAACTGAGTGTAATCAACTAGAGCATGTGATACATCTGAGTCTATTCTGAACTTGCTTATTGTATCAGATCAAGAGTTGTGTCAATCAGCTGTTATCAGTACTAGCTTTAATGATCATATATTAGTGTTCTGCCCACTCAAGGTCACCACATTTCTGATCAACAAACAAAACACTGTTTGATTTCAATCAATGACACTGCCAAGCAAGGAGAGATCTGTTCAGTCACTCAGTAAGCAGGAACAGCCTGATGTCATGGAAAACACTAGTGAAGCATGGGCTAACTTCAAAAAATTTTATCCATTCTGGACAATTTGGCACCATTCAAGTTAAAGCTTAAACAGAGAGCCAAACCATGGATGCCACCAACTTTATACACCAGAGGGACAGATACTTGACTAAATTCAAGTGATGCAAAATTGTCAAATTACAAACAATACTAATATTTTAGAAACTTGGTCAGGTATATGAAAGATAAAGTAAAATCCCCACACTATGCAAATGCATTTAATTCTAATAATAATTATCCGAAGTAATTGTGAAAAGTTTACAAAAAAATTTGTGCTTCATCTAAATGTAAAACTGAAAGTAATAACATTAACCTGAAAGTATTAACATCAGCTACTTTGTCTTGACAAAACAAAGTACCTGCATATTTACTAATCTCTTCATCACCATTGGCTCATCACTTGTCAGTAGATTACCTGCATGTAATGGCCACTTTGGTCTTACTCATTGAGAACTATTTTACAGAGATAGATACGATGAATATGACTGCTTATCTGCTGTCACCAATGATTAGGTGTGTAAAACTTTTGTAATATGAGTGTATATAAGGCTACTGGCTTAAGGTAACTTTTAAGCAAGATCAATAAAGGATAGTTCTTTGATAATTGCCCTTCCACTTGATCATACCATAAATATGTCTCTCAATTACTGTAAAATAAATATGATCTGAAGATGGCTAACATTTTGCTTTTACACTAAAAGCTGAGTATAAGAGGATAACAGATGCTGATACTTAAAGGCCTATGTTCATATTCAGTATCATATCTAAAGTGTTCAAATGTATTGTGAATGACCAGTTAAATGAATACCCTGTCTGGTGAATGAGTTGCAATATGTAGCTAGATTATCATATCCACTGATTTATATCTAATACGTCTTTCAGATCATATTAACCTTGAATGGGATAAAGGTAATTATTCAGGTACGGTTGTGTTAAATAAACAAAAAGCTTTTGGTGCAGTAAATGATGCCTTATTCTCAAAGTTAAATGTACTGGTCTTGATAAAAATCCTGAACTTTGATTTCAAACATATCTAACTGGTAGGACACAATGCACAGATATTGACGGTACACAGATTAATACTAAAGGTACGACTTGTGGAGTTTCACAAGGTTCCATAAATGGGCCTCTTCTATTTCTAATATATGTTAATGACATGAAAGTGGGAGTAAAGTGCAAACATTGACTATTTGCAGATAGTTCAGCATAGCTGGTGTCAGGAAAGAATACATCGGTGATATAAGAAACCTTGAGTGTGGAGATGGAACCAGTTAGTTAATGGTTAACAGAAACTAAATTGTCACAGCAATTAGGTAAAACTGAGTCCAGTTTGTTTGCTCCAAGGATATGACAGAATACTGCTGATTCCCTCAAAGTAATGTGTAAAGGAAATGATACTGAATCAAAATCACATGTACCCTATCTAGGTGCAACATAAGACCAATTAATATTGTGTGACAGTTTCACTTCTGAATCACTTATTATAAGTCCAAACTTTTTTAAGAAAAACTTGCAATTTCAATCTGAAAATGGAAAAACTTCTTGTATCAGTTTTGATTCAGTGTCATTTCAACTATGCTTGTTAATCATGGTATAACAAACTCTCTAAAGAAATTGAAGGGTAGGATGCAGGTTCTGTGGAATAATATCACAAGACAAATGCTTAATGCTCATCTCTGATCTTTATTGATTTTGATCTATTTAGTATTTAGCATGGTTCATATTCTACTTGTTGAATGCAGAGTATAAATGTTAAAATATGAGCATACATAAGAAATATAACATAAATGGTTGATTCCCAGATCAAATCAGATATAACATTAAAAAGCTCATAATCAGCACAGATATCAAACAAGAGGAAGTGATTTATCATGTGTTTTACCTAAAGGAGGATGTATTTGTAAGAGTTCACTTACATATGCCGGTATAGTTTTATGGAATGATCCTCCACTATCAGGCAATGTCACACTAAAGATGTTTTTAAGAACCAAGTAAAACTGTTTGTATAGAATGGGCTACGAGCCAATGATCTTACTATGTAACTAATTCTAAATTCTTCAAAAGTGAAGAAGCAATTGTGCTCAGTTTTTTTTATATTAGTTGTAAGTCATCATGAAAATTTTAGTTTGTATCTTGTTCATTTGTATTTTTGTACTCTATCATTGTTGTTCTTTACACAATGTACAGGTTGTACCTCTCTAGTCTAGCACTCTGTGGTCCGGCAACTCCCATGGTCTGGCACATTTTGAATCTGCTGTCATTAGTTTGTGGATCTACTACTAGGGTGGTGCTGTTAGCAGATTAGCAGCGCTAAGGCACCAAAATCTGTTTACACTGCAGATGAGCTAATCAACAGTCCTGTTCATTTCTTCTTTTAGCTGTATCTTAGTTCTTCGGGATGTCATCCGAGAGACCAAGAGGTGCAGAAGATGGTGCTAGTGCTAATAAGTGCAAGCATAAATCATTATCTATGCCTGAAAAGGTGGTGTTGCTGAGAAAATTAGATAAAGGAACTTTTATAAAGACTTTGTGTAAGTACTATGAGAGTGGACTGTCAACTGTGTATGACAAAGAAACAAAAGGAGCAGATTTTTTAATTTTTTTGCTGAAAATGAAAGCCAGAAAAGTTTAAAGTTTTGGAAAATTTGAAAGGTGCCAGGAGCACAGAATTAGACTGCACTTATATAGAGGTTTAAGCTCCGACGTAATGATGGTAATCATTTCTGGGGAGATGCTTAGTGAGCAGGCCAAAGTTTTTCAAAGAAAACTAAAGCTAGACTGTGACTATGAATATTTGCAAGGGTGGTTACACAAGTTTAAGTGGAGACATGGAATTTCAGTACATAGTGTGTGCAGTGAAAAACGTAGTGCTGACATGGAAGCTGTGGCAAAGTTTGTGGATGAACTTACACAGTTAGTGGCAGCAGAAAACTTAGCCTCAGAACAAGTGTATAATGCTGATGAATTTGCCCTGTATTGGCATTGTATGCCATGAAAAACCCTTGCCCAGGAGTAAGGATTCCAAATATAGGGTATCAATTCTTGGCTGCAGCAATGCTGCAGGAATACACAAAACCAAGCTGATGGTAATTGGTAAGAGCGTTCACCTGAGGGCCTTTAAAGGGGTGAAAATTCTTTCCCTTATCTACCATGATACTAAAAAAGGGTGGATAACAGCTAAACTTTTTGTTGAATGGTTTGAAAATTATTTCGTGCATGAAGCTATAGCATACTGTAACTTTGTTGGCCTCGATCCAAAGTGGAAAATATTTTTCATTTTTGATAATTGTTCAGTACAAACCGAAGCAGAACTTTTAATAAGAGACTGTTTTTGGTAAATACCTCCCTCCCAACTGCACCTCTCTGATTCAGCACTGTGACCAGGGGATATTATGTTCACTGAAACCTAAATACAGATCAGAGTTCATGCACTATTTCTTTGTTGCATTGAATAATGGGAAGCTTCCTGAAGATTTCATGAAGGAATTTAACTTAAAGGATATGACATGGTCACTGGCTTCTGCCTAGAATAAAGTCGAGAAAAGTACAGTGCAAGGTGGCTGGCATAAACTGTGGCCAAGCTTAAAGTTTCAGGAAGAGGAAAGGGATGAACCTGACTTCTCTGGATTTAGAGTTTCTAGTGAAAAGAGAATGATCCAAGAATTGGTCGAGTATGCTAGGAGTAGACTAAACTCATCTTGCAATAACCAAAGAAATTACAGAGGAAAACCTAAAGGAATGGATAAAAATTGATAATGATGAGCCTGTTGTTTATCAACCAACAGATCAAGAAATCGTGGAGATGATTCAGCAAGGCGAGAAGAAACAAGATCATGAAGAAAGTGCACACAAAAACGAGGAAGTGGAAGAAAGAATTTCTATAGATAAATGTACGCAGATGATGAGAGATTCAATTGCAGGACTTGAGCAAAGGGAGTTTAGAACATGAAATTTTGTCTGTCTATTTGATTCAAATAAAATTCATTAAGGAAAAGCCAAAGTACCAGAAGCAAGCTTCGTTGGAACACTGGTTGAAGAAGGTCATTAATAATATTGCTAAGGCTCATTACAGAGTAGAAAGTCCACTTCCCTGCACCTCCTCTGCCCCTGACGTGCAAGTATCTGCTGAACATGAAGACCCTGCTGACCCTGATGTACTTCTGATATAATCTGATTCAAGAATAAAAACTTGTTTGGAAGCATTAATGGTTGTACTATTTCGAGTTCTAAGCTCCATTCTACCTTTGATAACACTGAAATATGTATATGAAATGAGCTGGCAAGACTAGGGGATGGGCATATGTTTGCATAGGTGGTTCCCTTAGGGGTCAATTTCTGTTTTCCGGCATTTTCTGTGGTCCAGTAATGGCCAGGTCCCACGGCTGCTGGATTACAGAGGTTCAACCTGTATTATGAGAACCAAACTGGAAATAAGTGTACTTATATCTATAATTTATGTGATTTCCTCAGTGAAGTTAAAATTAATATTTTGCAAAATAAACTTAATCACTCAATCAATCAGTGCTTGGCTGTTTGGTGAGGGTTCATGATGTTTTGCTGAAAATGATTCTACCACAATTTTTACCATGAATACAAATTATAGTATTATCATTATACTTGATCGCTGTTTCCCAAGTCAGCAAGGTAATGCCACGAAACAGACGAAGAAAGACCCATTCCCTTATATACACACACATATACACATACATGCATATACACATACATACATAACATATACATATATCCATACATATAAATACATATACATATATACATATGTACATATTCATACTAGTCCGCCTTCATCTATTCTTGGCGCCATCCTACCCCACAGGAAACAGCATGGCCACCCCTTGCATCAGTGTGGCAGTGCCGGGAAAAAGGCCAAAAAAAGGCCACATCCACTCACACTCATTCTCTAGCTGTCATGAGTAATGCACCGACACCACAGCTCCCTATCTACATCCAGGCCCCACAAACCTTTCCATGGTTTACCCCGAACGTTTCACATGCCCTGGTTTAGTCCACTGACAGCACATCGACCCAAGTATACTATATCATTCCATATCACTCTATTCCATGCATGCCTTTCACCCTCCTGCATGTTCAGGCGCCAATCACTTACAATCTTTTTCACTTCATTCTTCAGCCTCCAATTTGGTCTCCTCCTTCACCTTGCTCCTTCCACCTCTGACACATATATCCTCTTTGTCAACCATTCCACACTCATTCACTCCATATGTCCAAACCATTTCAACACACCCTCTTCTATTTTCTCAACCACACACTTTTTATAACCACACATCTCTCTCACCCTTTTATTACTTACCTGATCAAACCACCTCACACCACATATGGTCCTCAGACATTTCATTTTCACCACATCCATCCTCCTTTGAACAACTATATCTATAGCCCATGCCTCACAAACATATAATATTGTTTGAACAACTTTTCCTTCAAACAACCCATTTTTGCCCTCCAAGATAAAGCTCTCTCTTTCCAAACATTCTTTACCACTCCCAGAACCTTTGCCCCCTTCCCAGACCTATGACTCACTTCCACTTCCATGGTTCCATTCACTGCCAAGTCCACTCCCAAATATCTAAAACACTTCACTTCTTCTGATTTTTCTCTATTCTAACTTACATCCCAACTAACTTGTCTGTCAACCGTGCTGAACCTAATTACCTTCCTTTTATTCACATTTACTCTAACTTTCTCCTTTCACACACTTTTTCAAACTCAGTCTCCAACTTCTGCAGTTTCTCACTCAAATCAGCCAACATTGCTGTATCATCACCGAACAACATCTGACTTGCTTCCCAGTCCCATCCATCCCAACAGACTGCATACATGCCCCTCTCTCCAAAACTCTTGCATATACCTCCCTAACCACCTCATTCACAGACAAATCAAAAAACCATGGTACATCGCACACCCCTGCTGCAGACCGACCTTCAATGAGAACCAATTGCTCTTCTCTCTTCCTACTCGTACACATGCCTTACACATTTAATAAAAACTTCTCACTGCTTCTAGCAGCTTACCTACCACAGCATATATTCTTAATACCTTCCACAAAGCATCTCCATTAACTGTATCATATGACTTCTCCAGATCCATAAATGCTACATACAAATCCATCTAGGTATTTCTCAGACATTCTTCAAAGGAAATGCCCAATCCACACATCCTCTACTACTTTTGAAACCACACTGCTTTCCCTCAATCTGATGCTTTGTACATGCCTTCATCCTCTCAATCAATAACCTCCCATACAATTTTCCAGGTATACTCAACAAACTTATGCCTTCGTAGTCTGAACACTCACCTGTATCCCATATGCCTTTGTACAATGGTACTATAATGCATTCCCCCAATCCTCTGGCACTTCTCCATGATCCATACATACACTGAATATCCTTACCAACCAATTAACAATAACAGTCACCCTGTTCTTAATAAATTCAACTGCAATACCATCCACTCCCACTGTCTTGCCAGATTTCATCTTCCACAAGGCTATCCCCACATCTCCTCTCTTCACCAAACCACTTTCCCTGACTCTTTCACTTCACACATCACCCTAACCAAGATACCCTACATCTGCCACTCTATCATCAAGCACATTCAACAATCCTTCAAAATACTCACTCCATCTCCTCATCACTTCCTTAGTACCTGTTATCACTTTCCCTCTTGCACCATTCACCAATGTTTGCATTTGTTCTCTTGTCTTTCAAACATTATTTACCTCCTTCCCAAACATCTTTTTATTCTCCCTAAAATTTAATGATACTTTCTCACCCTAACTCTCATTTGCCCTCTTTTTCAACCCTTGCACCTTCATCTTGACCTCCTGCCACTTTCTCTTATACATCTCCCAGTCATTTGCATTTCTTCCTTGTAAGTATTATCCAAATGTTTCTCTTTTCTCTTTCACTAACAACTTTACTTCTTCATCCCACCCCTCACTACCTCCTCTAATCTGCCCACTTCCCACCTTTCTCGTGCCACATGCATCTCTTGCACATGCCATCACTGCTTCCCTAAATATATCCCATTTATCATCCACTCCCCACACTTCCCTTGCTCTCATATTTTGCCATTCTACACTTAATCTTTCCTAGAATTCTTCAAACAAGTCTCCTTTCCAAACTCACTTTTTTTTTATGTTGAAGGCTCCAGTCACGGACAAAAGTCCACATCAAGGCCGGGCCCTAATTGAAATATAGA
>JAYMFT010017355.1:0-16596 GCA_038088735.1 Panulirus argus | reverse complement strand
TCTCACTCTGTCTGAGGATGTAATAAACGAAAGTACTTACTGTTCTTATTTTCTCTTTCCAGTGTGGTGATCGAGGATAATTTCTTCACGCTGAAGGTTCTGCATATATATATATATAGATATATATCAATGCAATGAGTATGCACTTTCATAGAACACATAATGTCCTTGACAGCAGGATTCAAATGCCTACCACTTGTGCAAGTGCTGAGTGTGCTTACTTGGCTATGAAGACCTTTATAAAGAAATGTCCACTGAATTGCTACAAATCGAATATACTTCCATCATGTCCATAAGCAACAGTCTCCTTAGGTCAATCCCTGTCAGGCTCACATTAACTGCGGCAACCAGTTTTACTAAACTTACTATCACATGTGGAGGTATATGAACATGAATATAGTGCAATTAGTGCACTTTTATAGAGCACATAATGCTCTCCAACAGCAGGATTTGATCCTTTACCACTTTTGTTGAAGCTGGATACACTAACAACTAGCCTATGGAGCCCATAACAGAGAACTGACCATTCAATTACAAGTAAAACTTTTAGCCACTGGTCAATGTGAGCCTGACTTGAGTGGGAGCTGTGTACACTTAACAACTAAGCTATGGAGCCCATAACAGATAACTGACTATTCAATTACCAGTAAAACTTTTAGTTGCTGGTTAATGTGAGCCAGACAACAAATGACCCATGGAGAACCCACTGCTTATGAACATGAGACGAAGGGTATTCAATGGCTAATAACTGAATAGTCAACCCTCTATTGTAGGTTCCTTAGCCTAGACATTACCTAGCTCCTACACAAGTGGTAAAAGTTCAAATCCTGCTTTCGAGCATTATGCGTTCTATGAAAGTGTGCAATCCAAACAATATACAGTGGTGGTTGTGACTGTCTGGTGGAAGTACTGATGATGAAATTGGTGATTATTAGTAATCTTATTATGTTGATGATTCTGGTGGAGGTGGTAGCAATGGTGGGGCGAAAAGTATGATAGCAAAAAAGAACATGCTTTACTGCTAGGAATTTATCATTCTAATCAAAAACTCAGTTTCAGTTGTTAGAACACAAATCATGATTTCAAAGGAGTGAAATTTCAAGCAAAAGTAGAGCAAGCCATAATCAATCAAATGATCATAATTTACAACTAGCCTTATAATGATTATCAAATTCAGGGTGATAAAGATACACACTATATCTAGCAACTCACTTTGCTACACAGTTAAGCCATTAATTAAAAAAAAAACAAGTGAATAACTGCTTCCAATAATGTAAAGGTCCACAAACATTTACAGAATTAGTGATATATCTTTAGAAATACATGTTATCAAATTGTTATTAGTGATATATCTTTAGACATAAATGTTATCAAATTGTTATCATCACATTTGCATAACTGCAGATGGTTAACTTCTTAAATGCGATAAATTTACATTCAAATTTATTCAGTTAACAAATCCCAGCTTTAGCATCACTTCCTAAGAGTAATAAATGAAAAATGAAATGCAAACTCAAGAACAAAAAATATCAAGTGCACATGCTAACAAAAATACTGAAAAAAAAAAAGGAAACAACCGTTGATTTAAGTCAATGGCTAAGGAGGAAGTACGGGCTAAGTAAACAAAGAATGTAAGAGAACAAGTAAATACCATGACACTGGGACTCTGCCAGTGAGGAAGTTGGGAGTTGTGGCAATTCTAAAATGCCAAGAGTGGTCATAGTATACTTCAACATCTAGTTTTAATAATACTCTAGACTGGAATATCAGTATCTACCACATGTTCATTATGAGCAATGTTCGAGTAGTTACACCAACAATATTTTGATAGAAAGTCGACTGCAATATAACAACAAAATCTAAATGGATAGTAAGTGTTAAACAAATCTAACAGAACATTCCATAAAACCTAAATGAGCATTATTACAGGTGTGGCCACCATCATACTAACTAGACTCAATCCTCTCATTGTGGTGAACAGTTAGTTCTTGAAAATTTGTTTTACCAAAGTACTTTAAACTCTTGCTAATTTAGCTTTGAATTCAAGAATGTATATGAAATATACCAGCAAAAACAAAAATTCCAGTTACCTCTACATCTGTTTCATTCTAATACCTCTTAAATATCTTTATGCACTGTAGTATAAAAAAAAAGAATAAAAAAATCTATGTGAACAATTAACCTTATTTTCAGTCAGTGAAAAGATTAAAAGATAAATAAGAAAAGAAATATTTGTAGTACATTAAACAGGGCAAACCATTCCAGCTGACACATTTCAAAACAGTCTTAATTAACAAAAGGATTATCATTAATTCATTTGAGAAAATCTGTTTTTTTAAATCTGCTTTGCCCAATGAATGACAAAATGAGCCTGTTGGTGGTGGTAATCCTTTTTATCAAGAAAATTATTTGCAATTTTAATAAATTCAATAAAGTGAAATACAATGAGTGTACCTTATAACCCTTCTTAATATTATGTACCCTAATCTAACCAAATGTAATGGACGGAAACAGAAAAACCTTAAATCAATTTTCAAGACAGAAGTATGGAGTAACTTTGCCACATATTGTATTAGTGGATTAAGAATTATCTTTGCATGTTATATCATAAATAAAAGAAGTTGGTTTGGATATACAGTATCACTAAACACTTCCATGCAGGCAGATTGTTAAAAGGGCACCACACATTTCAATGATCATTGGCTGATTCTCATATCTTCTAAGGTTTTGTTACCCGTGGGAAAATTCTCTGAAGCTCTTCACGAGAAAGCTTAGCTTTCTCCAGCTTATCCCGTAATTCATCCACCACTTGAAGCTCCATTTTGACTAGTTTCTGCTAACTTCCACTGGGAGGTCAAAAAGGAGGAAAAAAGAGAGCAAGAGAGGGAGGGGGAAGGAGGCTGAAAATAATGCAAATCATAAAAGTGATAACTGATGCAAAATGTGTCAAAATTACTTCTGCAATACAGTACTTTATGCAGTTGGCTTTGAAAATAATGAAGTATTAGCAAACTTAATAAAAACATATAAGATATGGTATGGATTCAAAAGCTAAGCAACCAATTCAAACAACATTTACTAAAGCAAATATAATGAAACTACAGTGTTTTGGTCTGCATTGAGGAAGAAAATAATTCAGCCTCATAAAAGTTTTCCATAAAAATGTAGTTTTAAAACTAAATCTCTCTTGCTCCTATAACTTCAGTATAATCAGGTTAGCAGACACTAGTAAATCATTTCAGAATACATATTCGATCTCCTGAGTTGGAGATTACAATGGATTCCTGACTACATCCAGTATTTCATGATTAACATCACTTGCCTTTAAAAGGCAATGAACACTTTCCAAAAGTACACTAACATTTCTCATGGGAATTAGCTCAACATTCCTATGTACATCTTCCATACACACCACACTGTCATGCAGTCTGATTAGTTCTCCCCTTTTGTGCAGATGTTCATCTTAACAAAAGAAAACTATTTAAACTTTGTGATAAAATATCACTTAGCAAGAAGCAAGCAATACTCAAATGACCAGAAGATGGACAAATCTGATCTAACACATAACTACAAGCCATATCATACAGAATAACACATCAGAGAGGCATCATACACTCCAGAGTTGTAATCTAATATCCATTTCAGACTATCTATTCAGGATATCACATGAACCCATACATTACTACTTGTGTAGCTGTAATCACCTCTCAGGTTACCTTCAGTCATGTCATGTATTGGTAATACTTCTCAAAACCTAATTCTATAAACTTTACCATATTCTCTGAACCCATTAATACAGTATACAATTTCATAATAATTGGCTAAGTGCACAAGTCTGGTCTGGACATTTGTCTCCTTAATCGTTAGTTCTTGCACGTGGGGGATTACATTTCTACAGACATCTTCATAAGTAAACACAATCTTCTTTTACACAATAAACTGTAAAATGTATAGAAAGCAATCAACTGTTATGAGAAAAAAAAAAAAAAAAAAAAAAAAAAAAACATGTACCAGTACTGTCATTTTATGGTGCAAAAATTAGCAAACATTCCTCTTCATATCTGTTTCATATCATTTACTTTACATAATAGAGAAACTCATCCATGAACCACAACTAAACTACCAGGAAAGCTACTTGTAAAACTGCCCTGAATTAAATGATAAAAGAGGTAAAAATGGAATGTGGTAAATCTAGAAACAACCACGAATGAACCATGATTGTAGCTGTTACTTCTTGGCCTAAATACATGGAAAAATATTTTTTGGTCCCTCAAAACTATTAAACCTTTGAAGCTTCTTAGAGACTTTGTTCCTTTGGGCACCAAACTTTCTCAAGGCTCCTGGTCCCTCTATTCATATACTGCTTACATGTCTCTCCTCCATCTCAACCTCACTTTGTACTGTTTCATCAATAACTCATCTTTTCATTCAACTTCTCACAGAAGTTAAAGTAACTTTTCTACCTTTATTCTCCTTGCCTGTTCATCAGTGATTCTAGTCTTGAGTAACATACATACTCCTATCATATGACATGATCAGCCCTAACCTACCTTTTCATCATGCCCCCTATTTATAATGATTGCTCTTTCCAGAGAAATACCATCAATACTAATACTCCTGTTATCCCTGTCTTCACTGTATCCATACCATATGTACTTATGAATATTAGTGTTGAAAGTGGGAATTTTCAATATTCAAACCCAATGATGCACATAATCAAAATATCCTTTCACCAGTTTCATTTTCACAGGTTAACCCCACAACCACTTATCACTTCTTTACTCTGGCAGCTACATATTATATACATCATCCACCATGCATAATTTCCCTCGTCCTCAATTTTTCTTCCTATTTTTCTCCAAGGAGTATTCGTATCCGCCTCTTCTCAATCATTAACTCTTAAGGGACTTTTGCCATACTTGTATGGTTTATGATGTCGAAACTTCAGCATACTATTAAGGCTGCCTCTTCGCACCCTCATTTGAACTGGAAGTGTAACTCTTCTCAGTATGCAAGGTGCTTTATGTCACACACAGATATAATTGGCATTGCAGTAAAAAATCCCAGAGCATCAGTTATCCATATTAGACAAATGGGGTTTTATGGTTGACAGTGTTGGGACTCTACCTATATATGTAAGGGTTGCTTTTTTCCACCATCACTTAAACTGAAAAGTGCACTTTATCAGTATGGAGACATTCTGTACATCACAAGTTACTATAATTAGCACTATGAAAGAATGCTTTACAGTTAATTACCCATAAGTAAAGGTGAGACCCTCACATGACATGCCATATTCAAATGACTGTGCAGCAGCAAATACAGCTAATTGACAAAATATATTCAACTTTTCTTGATATTTCCCAATAATATAAAAGTTTACAATATTTCTCTCAATTTCTTGATAAACCTCCATCCTGAGGAACCATCTAAATCTTCTAAGCTCAATCATTAAGGTAAAATAACATAATACAAGTATCATTGTCATTCTAATCGTACTCCAATTAAACTGTAGAACACAATCCAGAGCTTAAATAATTGATATCAAAAATATCTTTAAACCAATTCACAATCATTCATTTATTTCCTTTTGTAAAGTTATCTGTATCATCTTATATATCACACCTCACCTCTTTCACCTCATTCCAAAAAATCCCATATACTCACACTTTCATCTTGCACAAACCAAGTTTATCCCAATCACACTGCATTGAAATATTAGCAAGCTCCATCCTCCTATAGTCATCATCTACAGCTCTCTATTCACACACATGAAAGAGCATTATATGCAATACATGAATGCAGGCAAACCACTTTCACTTAATGAAGAATGCAACTTTTTAAGGGGATAACATAAAAATAACAAATTTAATGGCCTCCCCAAACAGATACACATCAAAGTTCCCTAATAAAGTTTCAAAATATCAAAAAAAATAGACTTTGTTTAGCCAAAGGTGTGACAAGACTGATGTGATTCATGTAACTAGTGAACAATTCACCAAATCCTGCATATATATATCTCCATCCTCTCATAGAGTTTGTATTGACATCATTATAAGTTGCTTAACCAAAAGTGTGACAAGACTGAAATGAGATGCAGTATCAGTAAGTGGATGGATGAAACGTACAAGAAATGAATACATGGCAACTACACTAAAACACATGGCAATAGTAATGATAGCAAGTTATGGGTTTAAAACCGGAGAGGCAATAGATTACTGAACTATGCCATCTAAAATTATTTCCTCCTAGTTCACTACCAGTTTGAGGGATACACATGATAAGTACTACTGAGTAAACAGCAAAAAATACCACTTACTAATAAAAGTTTCTTTATAAACTGGCCCAGAAAATTAATCTTTTCATACCTTAATCAATTTAATAAGTATTTAAAAAAAGTAATACAATACATGGAGGATACTGCAATCTCAGGTATATCTATGATTAACACTGATAACTATGATAAACACTATGATAAATGGAAACCTATGCAAGGCAGAATCTAAAATTACATTAATGCATACATAGGACAACTATCTTATCATAAAATTTGGACTATTTCCAAAATATCTCAATTATTTTGGAAGAAAATACAGGGCTGTTAAAAGCAACTTTGCACAGGTCAATTATAAATGCCAGCAGCCAAACTCAAACACTATTCTGCTTCTCATTATTTGAATTACTGTACTGGATTTTCTTGATATAATATTCATCTACAAAATACTTCTCAGACTGTAATCAGAACATTAAACTCATCTCTTGAATAAAAAGGGAATATCACAAGCTGGATTCCATCAAACTTGAAGGGATTATTCCAAGAGGTAAATCTCTTGCATATGTATTCGTGCATAATTTGTGGAAAGTAAACTGTGATGGATAATGTTCTCTATCTACTCTATATATATCTCTGACACCCACTCCTTCCAGGAACTCCTATCAAGGTGGTAGCCACAGCAAACAAGTCTCCACTTATTTCCTGACCTTACATGCCTCTCTCACATACACCATTCTAATCATTCATCCACTATTTCTCTCCCTCCAGCAGTACACTTCCACTCTATTTCCCCATATCACAGCTGGTCTTCCTCCTACATCTACCCCTTTCATCATACTATCATGCACTCTCTGTGTAATCTCCTCATCTTGCATTCTTTCCACATGCCTAAACCACCTCAAAATATTAACTTTCTCTTATCAAACAAAAAGTAATAATTTCAGCATATCATTACAGAAATTTACAGGCTCCTATAGTCAGCAAGGAAACCATAACAGAGATTCACACAAAATTAATATCATACTAATAATCCAGCCAAGGATTAAAAAATCAAACAACTGATAGATTTCAAAAGTTTTTAACTTATGTTTACACAAATATTTCAGGTATTAATATGTTACTGCTTTACAAAAGTTACTAATACACAAAGAAACATGAGTGGTCAAGACACTAGGACCACTCTGTAAAAATGTTCTTGTACATATCTAATCAATCATATTTTGGCCTAGTTTAAACAAAACTTCTTGTTCTCCATAAGTAAGGTTGGGGGAACCTCTAGATACTAGTAGACAATGACATAAAGACATTTCATTCCATCATTCTGAACATGCTGAAAAATCAATGAACCTAAGCATGTACTTCATCCATTTATTAGAAAGTCTATGAGACCAAGACACCATTGTTTCATTAACCTTTACAAAACTTACTTCGTTTCAATATATCATTTTCCGAAAATTAAATCCAAACAAATTAAGTTATGACAGTGAAGCAGCATAAAAACAAAATCATTAGAAGCTGGTAATGCTTGGCAATGTAAAATAATTGTTAATGCATACATAAAACAAGCACATTCATGCTTTATAGTGGACAAACATCAGATTCTTATCTAACCAAAAATGTTCAACATTCCCTAAGCATGAGAGGACAATGGTATCATTCACTTTCCTTATACCACTTTATTAATGAATGTGCTGATTCTTCCTGTCTCTGAACAGTTTTTGCACTCATGAGATGTCCATATCTACAATGGAAAATCACATAAAAAATGAGACCAAACCAGTAAATGTCATTTGAGGAACCCAGTTTCTTACATCTTAGCTTGATAAAATATGTGGGTATCTAGTGATCTCCAATGTATGGTACAACAGAAAATTACTAACAGTATCTAACTAACAGTATCTATGGCAACCTAACAAAAGTATCCCCAGGAACAATCTTCAGAGGCAACAGTTACCATTAAGTGAAACAAAACATACATGAAAAAAAAACCTCCCCTCATATAACTTTTTTTCTAAGGTGGAGGCTCCAGTCACGGACAAAAGTCCACATCAAGACCAGACCTTAATTGAAATACAGAAAGTTTAATGAAACAGAAAAAGAAGTGACAAGGGAAAGTACTTACAAATTTTGGAGGAAGTGAAAAACTTGTCTTTTAAAATGTGCCAGGTCATAATTATTGGGGGAGACATGACAGGGCAGTGAGTTCCAAAACTTTAAAGTGTAGTAAAAGAAACAGTTATCAAAAGGCCCACCCTTGATCTGCTAATGGCCACACAGGAATCATGTAATGCAGCAGCTTGCTGAGTATTGTGTGGTCTAGCTAGTGGTGGGGGTACAAAAGCAGCCAGTTCTTCGGCACAAAAACCAAGACAACTTGCACTGGATCATCTTACGGTATTTTTATTTAGTCTAACTTTTTTCTATCTCCCATCACTATATTGTTCATTTCTCAATAAGTGCAAGTACTTTATGTGAAGTCAATTAATCCAATAGTAAAATAGCATTAGGAAAGTAAATGATTACCTCGAAAACTTCAGTCACAGCCAGTCAGGAGTGTATGGTGCTGTTTAGACGAATCCTGAAAGACTTTGGATGAAACAGAAATATACAATGAACAATGTTTGCCACTTCTAACTATAATGCTGTTTACACTATTTTCCTAGAGGTGAGTAGTTAGCATTATGAAAGGAAATACTGGACAAAACTTCTGACTCTATGTCTAAGATGAATCACCTGTAGGTTGTTGCTGAGTCCCTCAACCAAGGATGACTGAGGTGCTTGCTAGTGTCCTAGCCTGAACCCCTCTCCTTCATTCACCCTTCAGAGGTGACCTTGAACCAGTGGCACCACAAACAGGCATGTTGATGTCACTAGTGGTTTTAACCCACATAATGGCATCTGATCTCCTTCCTTACTAGATCATTTTTTTAAGGTAGCTGGTCCACAGCAATTTACATTACTTCCAGAATCTAACGCTTAATTACAATGAACAAGTTCTTTGTCTGTCATGCTTTGGGAATGATGTATAAAACAAGTGGCTAGTTTATAGTTTCTATCTTATTCAGAACAGTTAAGAAAGTAATTCATAGTGTCTCAGTACACAATGTTCAGCTGCTTTACCTTGGCCTTCGACAGCTGAGTAACTTGACCAAGCTTCTATAAAACAATCTATCAACCAAATTATCAACTGTCAACTCCAGCCATACCAATCACATTGCCAAGCTAATATCAAAACGAAAAATGTTACTAATTTAACTTAACAGAAACAAACAGGATCCAAAGACAATCCTATGTCCTCTCGACCCCAGCAACATTATAGTGTGGTGGGTTCACTGAACTAAAGCTGGAGTTTACCTACATTTGATAAGGTGACCGCAAACCGCTCGACTTACCTTCCTGGCGATGGCACAAGCCTCACTCACGGACCCGGCAGAAAGTGGTCAGGATGTCTATTTTTGATTTTGGCTGACACTGTGCAGGGCAGGTACCAATAAGCTCACCGGGAGCATCTTCTGCTCCGCCAATCAGCTGATCTGACCGTAGTAGCCAACTAGCCGCGGGTTTTGAGTTCATTATGCACTGATTATCAGTTATACTTACATTTCTTATTCATCCCAAGTACGATGACACCCAGTGAATGAAGAAAGGAAGCTGCTGCATCCACCTTCCACCTATCTCCTCTGAGCTTAAAGGACACTGAAGGTGACCTTGTTGAACATACTCGAGAATACTCTGCGCATGACGTAACAAGATGCCGTGAACTTCCGTGAAGGTGAATGACAATTATAATATCAACTTACACCGATGGTATGATGTAAAATCAACATTGTATATAACCTACATTCAGAAATAATGTATCTGACAATAGATATGACATTTATACAGCAAAACAGACGCCATCTAGAGTTTTCCGAGTAAATCAGGATTATCGCACGCACACACACGCACACACATTGCTTCTATGAAGCAACAGTTTCATCAATTTTGGTAAAAAATCACTCAAACTACTCATTAAAACCCTAAGCATCAGATTTCAGGATACATTGCTGGAATGTCTCCAAGTAACTGATACTGCCAAGTTGGTAGATTTCCCTTGGTATCCGGTATCTCTACGACAAAAATGACTACCATAGACATTGTGCAATGATCACGTAATCAATTTTAGACATCTCTTACGTATCTTGATCACTCTTTAAAATATACAAGAATGTGAATAGCTGACATGAGATGTTTACAAGTTACACTGTAACCTAATACTATGCTTTAAGTTTTTACTGCTATGGTAATATCAAATGACAGAGAACTGTCGGACGACTTGCATATTTCAAATCGTTATCATTAAACAATATCATATTTTGAGTTAAACACGAAATCCAATACATATCATAGAAATTATATGTACCATTGCCAGTCACAGAGATTGTGTTCGATTGTGGGAAATGTCCGTCCGAACAAGTGCGTTTGAGGCAGCGCGCGCGTATACAAGCACAGGTCACATGTACGAGTTACTCCACATGCATACACAATGGTCTTCTTAAAGACGTGCGTATCCACACCGCTGTGTATGCTTCTTTGTGAGAAATGTACACACGCAAGAACTGTATATACCCACAGATGCATTGGATGAGGGCAAATGAGGCCAGTACTTCGTCTGTTCCTGTCGCTATCCCGCTAATGCAATAAATAGATACTTAATATGATGTTCACGATCATCTAACACCAGTCATATTGGGACTGCTGGTCTTTATTTGTTTCGTAAAAGGTAAATTCCCTGGCTAAATTAGGTATGTTTGTAAATGCAGCTGTTGTTGGAAGATATAAAAGTATAGACAAGGAAAGACAAATACACACACAAAAAAAGTTAAGCTTGAAACTTGTTAAAAGAAATCAAAGAAGGACTTTTACTATATAGTATAGGTGTGGTGGATGAATGGAACAGAATGAGTGAGGATATGGTTAATACAAACAGCATACATAAATTTAAGAAATTGTGTGATAGCACAGACACTACACACACACGCACATATGTATATAGATCTGTATACATTGTCAGCTGTATGTATAGGGAGTCCATTTCATGAAGAGAAGCGGTCGGCTGTTCCGGGTGTCTCACACGGCGAGTTGGACCCATGGTCGATAAGGACGTCTGACGCAGTGTGCCGCCCTATTGTCTGTCTCGAGGGAGTCTGCTCCCTTATGTCTCGAGTAAGTTTGCCCTCTATATCTTGAGGGTATCTGTCCTCTATGTCTAGTGGGATTTCTCCATTTCTTAGTGGGATGAGGAACACAAGAAATCAGAACTGAGTCTCTTTTTAATTGAACCTCTGCATTGGCGAGAATATAATGTTCCCTACATCTCTTTGGGGAATGAAGAATGGTCATTCAGACCACAGGGATACCAGTGGGCAGCCAAGCTATCTTACTGCCGAAGGACCAAACATTGGCTCTGTACGGAGGGAAAAGGGGGCGGGGTTCTGTCCAATTTCACTGTGGCTGATCCAGTTCGATATAAGAGGTAGGGAGGGACCAACGCCAGGGGAAGGGCCGCCAGGACCTGCAGGAGCGACGGGAAAGGGAGGGGTCTTGGCCGGGTGGGGGGGTCTTATAGCGGTGGGAGGAAGGGATCTTGAAACTGGTTTTTCTAAATATTTGTGAGGATAATCATCTCCAGGTTAAGACGGCACATAGAAAGCAGAATTATTGCGACTTTTAGAAGGGTAGCAGTACCACCTCTGCAATCGCGATCGGGAGAGAGAGAGAGAGAAAAAAAATGCATTGACCAAAAGCCTATCTTAAAATGCCCAGTTATAAAAGAGATGTTAGTAAAGCTTTCGACCAAGTATGGTCGA
Source organism: Panulirus argus (assembly GCA_038088735.1). NCBI lineage: Eukaryota > Metazoa > Arthropoda > Malacostraca > Decapoda > Palinuridae > Panulirus > Panulirus argus. The sequence goes on along the minus strand of JAYMFT010017355.1, from coordinate 4,473 downwards.
GCGGGTTACAGTACAAATTAACAAGAGACTACTATGGAATATTCGTGACCAACGCACCACAGCACTATTTCCTTTACAAAGCGAGGTTCCCCAAGGCAGCGTCCTGTCAACAACGTTAAACGTAACCTATACAGCCAGACTTTCCCACTCCAGTAGGGAACACGAGCTTCAGCACTTTCCCTTCCACACTTTTTAGGAATTATCAATATTGATTTGTGTTTTACTCTTTTTTCAGAACAAATAAAAATCTTTGCTTCATAATCAGATCTTAACAAGTAATCACTAATTATCTAACTCTTAAAACACGAAGGAACGGACGTTGATCACAGTACGATCCTTGAGCACGACGGAGAGTTCAAGTCAAATGTCAAGCCCACCTTGCTCAAGGGTCGTACAGTCGAGCTCAAAAAAACTTAAGATTTCATTACATGCTAGTTATCATCCGTTAACCTTAGGGCAAGACAGTCACTAACCTTAGCACCTCATTTTCAAGTATGCTTCGTCATTTCGGTTATCTGTGATATCGGTACAGGACGAGCAGGTGAGTACTGGGGAGCACTGGTGTGTTCAAATGGGACGGGAAGTGGGACAGCAGGACCCATAAGGGCCCGATTACTTCGGGAGAGGGGCCATGCAAATGAGAAAATCCTATTTTCCTGGAATCACATTAGGGCCTGATAACCTTGGAGGCTCTGGTAATGAGAAGATGCGACTCTCCTCAAATCATCCAAGGTAGTGTTAATAAACTGGTTTAATTTTACAAAGAAATAAATACTCCCTAATTTTTAATCTACTGCTGCTTGGGAGCAAACACAAGTTTCCATACACCATTCTCTGCAAAACTTTAATGAACAGCTTTTCTTGAATACAGTGGAACGGAGGTCACTTAATTACCTTCACGTGTCCTTCAACCAAATTGAGAATACGACTGTTAATTTGAAAGAGGGAAAGAAAAATAAAGCGTGGGGTACCACTTGTTTGTACCCAGCTTACTTTGCCAAGGGTACGATACAATGGATTTTACAGGGCCCGCCAACTAGGAGTCCGGACTCCGATCCGAGGTATGTAAAAAAATGTTCGACCTCGAGTTTCTGTAACAAACACCAACCTACCAAACAAGAAACAAAAAGATGTCCTATGGCTAACTGTTGCAGGTATATGCGTCAGACGGAAGAGAGGCCAGGGGGTAACGGGAATACTGAGAGGAATTTTCCTTGCGATATATGCATCAGTAAGGGGGTGGGGGACAAAGAAAGGGAGATTTGCTTACTATATTGAATTTAGAGGAAAATAAACATCTGTCTCCTGAAGAAGAAGGGGTTGAAGAAAACATGGAGGTAAAGGGTAGACAAAGATTTGATGATTCAATTTTCACATAATGTCGATGTACTGCGCACGACAACTGTACGAGATAAGCAACGAAATCAAGGAAAACGAGATAAGCAAGGAAGTCACACACACACACACACACACACACACACACACACTGTCTGCCAAGGACAAGCCGAGTGATCAATTGGCATACTTCAAGGGGAAAGAATGCACTTCTATTCTTTAATAATGTGTATGAAATAAGACATGTCAGAAGATATGTGAAAATAAAGAAATTGTAAAAATGAAATTTGAAACTGATTAAAACTAAAGAGAATGGTCCTGTGAAAATACTTCCGGAATATTTAGAAAACACAAGTATTGGAGTATGTTTTGAAAGACATAACTGTACTTTCCATGGTAGAATTCTGCACGAACAAGGAAGGAACAGGACTTGCTTAGGAGAAAATTACGTAACACTTGGTGGGCTGGGAGTGAGGTTAGGCCAGCCTTCCAATGGGTCGGCTTGGGTAGGGGGTCTCTCTCAGGGCCTTTACATAATACTGCCGCATTGGTATTTTACCGGGTGTTCCACTATATACGGACTTTTACAAAAGCTGTAGATATATGAACTCAAAGGAATTAACAACTGTCGACATGTATATATGAATCTGTAAAAACTCTATGCTATATTTACATCATTTTGCTTACATCCCTGGCACCATATCAATGGGTATGTCGTTCAGATCTGTTGGTTCAGAGCATTATTTGCCTTCTTACTATAAAACGAATAGTTCTGAAACAGTGCAAGATATCAGGGAAACTAAACACCAGTTTTCTTGTGTACCGTCACAATGTATAATAATTTCTCAAATTGTAACGCTCTAAGCATAGCTCGGGAAGCCTTTTTACGTAGCTTTGACCAGGTCCAGATACCTTTTATACATGAACAAAACCAGTTTTGTTTCATTCCATGACAGGCTAAAGTCCTAGTGATGCTGTGAAAGCACAATTAATACCTTGCGTACCGTGGAAGTGGTCATTTTGATGTGAATTAAAATAACTCCTCCACCTCCAGCACTGCTCTGAGAGGAACATTACATAATGTACAGTATAGCTGCAGCGCCACACCTACAAGATCAACGTGTCCGAGACTAGGGAGGTGCTGTGGCATTAATTTCAAGAAGACAGACAAGCAAAAGCTACACTGGCAACTCAAAGCTACGATTTCCTGGTGAAACTGCAAAAACACTACAACTGGAGAGCGCGTTGTCAAAGATACGGAAGTGCAAGAACAGCACTGTGAAGAGATATTTTTCATTTGGTATAATCTACTTCTAGCATGCCTCAACAAAGTAGTTTCGTGTTAGATGGCCTGAGCAACGGGGCTAAAGGCACCAACCTCTTCAGCTTCTTTTTTTTAAAGTACTGTGTACGGGGTCCCTTTTCTCTTGGGAATAAAATTTTAATATTTGATAATATTTGAAATTCTGAACCAAGGTTCTCTGAGCATCCTACAAGGGCTCCGTGAAATTCTATAATAAATGTGTATATATATAGGGGCCCAATAGTTCATAATCAACAAATGGTTGTCACAAAATTGCTTACAGTAGAAAACATTGCTCAAAAATGACGGGAAGAGAATATATTGAGAAGATTGGGATTCCAGAGAACATTGCATGTTGCTTAAAGATTACTCGACCAAGAAAAGGCTGAAAAACATGTGCCTGTACATGCTTTCCCTCCCGCCACTTTGATAATCATGGAAAATATAAGACTTAGGTAGAAAATCCTGCTACAGGATGTCTTATCAACGTGAGCGGTGCCACTTCCACTATTAGGTTGAACCATGCCGTGACTCTTCATTTATTAAAACGTATTTACCTCTAATTTTATATAGGTAGCTTAAAAATGTTGCATGCGTCATTTGGTTTGTATATCAACGCCTTCTGTCACTATCATATCCTTTCTGGCATCTTGCTCATAATCTAATTGGTTACAAAAAATAACATATCTAACGTCCTATTTATAATATCTAATCTAATCTGTCATTCTTGCGTAATGTTATGTTCATCACTTCACAAGACTTTATCACTGCGTTTATAGAATCTTGTTTTCGTTGCCTCTGTCAACATTCTATAAATGCATAGACACTCAGCAGTTTACGGCACATTCATACCTAACTTTGCAACTGGAGAATATGAAAAAAAAAAAAAATACACTCAAACCGTCCAGGTCAAGGAAAGGAAGCTGGTCTCCCTTTAAAATTCAAAGGGTCACGCTCCTTGCCTAGCTGAAGCCAAAAGCAAAATACAACATTATAAAAAGAAGCTGTATATAAATTAACATGACCATTGGTACCGCTACTGGATGTTAGATTAGACATGCATGTGGTGCTAAATCATTTTACACAGTGGCGAATGTATGGTGGTGTGTTTGTGTAAAGATTCACCAAGACTAAGACGGGCACGGGCTGGCTCTTGTCATTAATAGCCCGTTCTCGGGAGTGCCGTTATTGGCAGAGGTTGGGTTTGTGTGCTCAGAGGGCCATTACTAGCACAGGTCGGGTGTGTGTGGGTTTGGGTGTGTATTTAGGGGAAATGTGATGGTCTTATGGTAGCACAATATTGTATATAGGTGTATCAGTATTATAGTTCCAGTTTGTTTCAATACTTTATTCCTTGACAGAGGAATCGGGATCCTAGTACTGTCATAATTGATTATAATACTTCTGGAGTAATAAAATGTAATACTGTTCCTAGCTCACAAGTAATACAATGTTCCTTACTTCCTAATCGTAGTATATAACACTTCACCAGGACGTGAGGCAAAAGGATACGACTGGAATCACAACTTAGTGCTTCTGTTGATAATTCGGATATAAGTACGATTGTCATCACTAGCCAAAGACAATAATATATGAAAGACAGGAAAGTGGGCTGAATCGCGTGTGAGCACTGGCTGCGTTAATTCCACGCGGGGTCAACAGATGGAGCTGTACGAGGTATTACCGCTCACGTCTTTTTTATTGTTATAAGCAGGAGCTTTGCTGTTTCTCGTATGGTCTTTGAACACTAGCAAAGAGTATATATATATATATATATATATATATATATATATATATATATATATGTATATTTTTTTTTTTCTCTCTTTTTTTTT
>JAYMFT010017344.1:0-16597 GCA_038088735.1 Panulirus argus | reverse complement strand
AGACGAAAAAGAATCCGTTATCGTAAATTTATTACTAGTTATTGGCGAAATAATTGGAACTAAGAATATAGCTGGACTGTAAGTACAGTTACCTGCTGCAGAGAGTGTAGGCCTCAGGGGACAATGCCTATGTGTTGTAGGCAGGCCGCACAATACGCCTGGTCGGTCGGGAGTCAGATGCATATAGCTGTGAACACTTTTCGTCATCAAAGACACCGCTTGCGTTTAGCTTACTGAGTACCTTAATAGTTTTGGCTTCCTAATTCATTATTAGGGAAACTGTATCACAACCTGGCCTCTTGAATTTTGTCCTATCCTGCAATATTATTAAATTTTTTTGCTTTTAATTATCCCTATATACTAGATCCTCCCCCACCCCTCCCCCACTCCTTCTATCGAGCCTCATAATCACCTCATTATGATCCACCGATAAATCTTTGAAAGCGGAAATACTCTTCCTCACAAAGTGAATGAGCCAAGTCATTATTTATGCTTATTATCTTCAGAACGCGAAGTGTGAGATTTTTAGGAATTATGATTATGTATTCTTTATCGTACAAATCATGCGTTCCTGATTTTTTTATAATTTTTCAAACCAAAAGAATTGTCTACAAAACAAAACGAGTAATGTCAACATTCACGTGTTTAAATTTGCACTTTTTTATTTATTTATTTATTTATTCATTTATAAGCTCTTGGACAGATGTTACTGTAATAGAGACAAATATTAGATTATGTAAGCAACACGAGTGCATACCACACACACACACACACACACACACACACACACACACAGAAGGATAAAAACCTGGGGCATATTTACAAAGTTAAGAGACAGGTCAACACAAGAGTAAGGCTCTCTCCCCGTAACGCACAAATAGTAATCACAAGTAGTAATCACACACACTAACACAAGCATATAACCAGTAAAAAAAGATATAAGGAAGTGCTTTCATAGAATAAGAGTGGTGGATGAATGGTTTGGAATGACTAAGTACATGGTTAAAGCTGAAAGCATACAGAAATTTAAGAAGTTGTATGATAGAGGAGAATGTTTAAGAGATGGGGCCCCACGAGTGTTAAACTCCCTCCATGTACAGTATATATCGGTAATTACCTGTAGGTAATTACACAGAAAGGTGGATACTTGCTTCCATGAAATTCATCTTTAGAGGATGTAAGGCCCAGCCTGCCACTTATCACAATGTCGCCCAGCAGGTGTGCCCCCTAAACTACAGTAGCCTTGGTTGTGTTGACCTCTATTATGAATATTTATCACCGGTTTTATTCAAGAGATGAGGAATGAATTACGTGAAACAAAAGTACATTTTCTTCTACTTTATTACTGTATTTTATTTCAGGCCATGCCATCAGCATTTCTAACTCGAATACTTTAAAAAGTTTAAGTAGTCAGGGAACTTAGAAGTTGGTTGAACTAGCAGCCCTAACCATCTCTGTTTCCGGTGATTTCTTATTCTTGTGAGACATGACCTTAAATCAGATATATCTATATTGTCTACATTTGTATTACCATACGAATTACGACTGATTATTTTCTTAGACAATCTCACAGTGTTCGGCCACAAAGAGCAAGAGGGAGTTTTCGTGAATCTTAACTAACGTCCTGGAAGGTTTGTTCAGTTAAGCCCAAAGACACAAAGATAATGGTGGTGATGAGGCGTGCTGGAAGAAAAGTATCCAGGATGTCCTCGACCTTTGACACACACAGTGAAGTGAAGGAAAAGTTGTGGCGCTTTAAGAGGCAGTGAGGACTGAAGACAGTCATATGTCATATACGTAACTTGAAAGAAATTTGTGATTTAGTGAAGCCGAGTGATGAACGAAAAGTGAGAAGAAAGGATAAGAAAGAAACTTGAGAGATAATTCTTGAGCCATGTTTGTGTTGATCTCTGAGGGCCGAACATATCCTCGATATATACGTAATCCAAAATTATAGCGACAGTTTTTACCATGTAGATTACATGTAATATTGAGCACCGAAAATTTAGTAGTGATATTATTTCTTTGACGACAACCTGGGATTCAAAACATTTGGTGAGGCTGAAAGTCAAGCAGTGGAAGATGTTACTCATTAATCCAGCAACAAGGAAAATGCCCATAGACGTAGGGTAGAGACGCTTGCCGCCGTGTGGTTTATGGTGCTGTCATGGGGTTGCTGTGTAAAACTATGTGCTCGTAGAACCTGGAATGAACAGCCAAGCTAGACTTTATCATTATTATTATTATTGAACAAAATTAAGATAAACCTGAAAGTAAGTGGTTAAAAGGCCCTTATGGTGAAGAAAAACTAAATACCAATAATTTTTTCAAAGTTACCTCATTTTGTAGTTGAAATTCAGACTGTGTATAGCGCAAATTGCATAAACTTCTTACGAACTCGTATGATTCACATGAATCACTGAGTTAACAAGATTGGGTATTGTAAAGAAGCAGCGAGTTGTAAGAGGCTCTACTGTATAATTCGAGTGGCATTGGATTACGGGAGAGACTGAATGTTGTGAGATGTGTAAGGACGCTAAATAACGTAACTTCAGTCAGTGAAAGATGCTCTTGCCACCTCTACCGAGGCCCTGACACTGCTGTCCTGTTCTGAGATACTATGAACTTCGCCGCGAGCCGTGTGGGGCTTCGACGAGTCCGGAAGGTCATCCCGCGTAGAGCCGCTTCCTTCGACGCCACCTCCTCGCTCCAGAGCTTCACCTGGTCGACCTCCGCACCTCCATCGCCGTCAAGACACTTCTCGTTCTCCAGATACTCATCCTCAAGGCCAGGCTCGTCCTCGGGTCCAAGATCACTCCCGAATCCTCCCAAACGCGTGTGGGGAACGCCAGAACCGTGGTCTCTGGGAGAAGGAGGTAAGCTATGAGACGTCCATGTTGTCCCTGTTCGACACTGCTTCAGTTGTTTGTGCTGTGTATCGTTAGTTGGCTTGTCCCGTCAGATTTTGAAGACTAGGGAAGATAATATTCTTTGTGATATTTACAGAGATCTCTTATAAAAGATAATTTCATGGAATATCAAGGGAGCAAAGAGAATGTACGCAGATATTAGTTGCAAATTCTAGAGCTGACGGGAGGCTATGATCGATGGATTCAAAACCACCAGTAGTTATATCACTGTTTTGTTGCTATTCGAGACGAAGTGTCACGGTAACAACAGCAGTCTTTAGGTTAGATTACAACAAAACGTGGTAAAGTTAGCCCTTCCGAAATGAGTGACTGTTCCGCACATGACTTCCATCTTCAGTAATAAAGTCAGACTTGATAGGGCGCTTCGGAGATGTTCTCCAGATACAGATGGTGGATATCACCTATTTGACTAGATCCTTGCACCCTCTAGACGGCATCACCTGCCGGTGGCAAATATGTAGAGACTTGCCTGTTAGGTATATCTGTTCCCTTATGTCTCCACCTGTCTGAGCACTTGCATTGGTAAAGCACAAGCGTCTCTTTATTTCTTTATGTTTATCACTGTAAAGCTGTCTTAAGTGGTCGGTTATAAGATTCAGTTTACAAGCTGGACGATGTTCATGAGCACTGTAGACACTCTATGGCTAAAGGGGAACCAAGCCATCAAGAGACACTAACCTGTGGCAGGCTAAGACCTGACGAATCTTTATCTTCATATTACAGTCGCCGTCAGTAATACATAAGTCTGTGTCAACCTTAATGTTAAATCACTGACACCGGCACCAGTAGCGGTTGTGCGAGACCTGGTTTATGTTGCCTCTTACATTGCCGGTATTAGTATTACCTTTAATTATATTGGTGCTATTTTGTCCGTGAATAAAAACTTTGAAATATGACGATATTACGCTGGGAGCATTATTGACAATATCGTATACGATTCCGCCGTAAGTACTTTTATTTTTCTTTCTTTCTTCTTGTGCGTCGGGAACGTTCACATGGGCCATAACAAAACACTGTTGGCATCGATTTGTATTGCTGACGTCATGGTGTCAGCTCCTTAACATCTTGAAGGCGTTGCTGCCCACGTACGCTGGCAGTGTGCTCTTTATCCTTAAGCCATGGATAATGCATTGACCGATTTACATTACTGGGTAGCAAGTATGCATAGAGGACAATGGTTTGTACCTCTCTTCGTCTATACAGTTCGTATGCAAGAGTAGTCGTATGCATAATTTTGTGGTCAGCAGCCCAGTGAGAATTTTTGTGATTCTTGTCATATGTGTTGTCTTACGTTTTCTCTTTTCTTTTTATCCTTTGGTTGATATACGAAGCTTGACGTCCAGGAGTCTGGTGTTGTTCGAGCACTGTGGATTCCAAAGTAGATGGTGATCACCTCATCATCTGAACCACCTGCTGAGCGTCCCATTCTCTTTATATTCTATATTCTTCTCATTCTTACGCGATATTTTTGTGTCGACACGAAATCTAGGTAGTCTTCGGTCTCAGCCACGAAGGTATCATGTTACACGAGAGGGAAAAGTCTGGGATATTTATTCTTTACTCTCTCCTCTTATGATGTGGAGTCTCTGCCATAGAAACTGCGATGTTAACAGAACAGTGACGTCCCAGTCGTGCGATTTGCCATCACAGCTTCATCTCTTAGTGTCCGTCCGTCCCTGCACTGCCACGAGAACTGATATGGCTGCAGAAATTGCTCGCTGTTCTGTTTATCAGTCTGTTAGTCTGTACCCTCAGAGGGGCTCTTTACAGAGACCTCTGTGAGCATTCTCATCAGTTGTGCATCTGCTCTCGCCCCTTCCATTATCGCTTCTCTTCCCACGCACGTAATTCCCCTTAGGTCAAGCGTAGTATTAAGCGTAAGGCAAACTATACACGTTATTTCTCTCCTCAAATCGCAGACACACACTCCTAAATAAACGGTTGAGTCGTGGGTGTCCTGTCTACGTCGCTTTAATTCATGTGTCTGTAAGAGAGTCGTGTCCTGTTTACATTGTTCTGACGCGTGTGTTTTGTTTACATTGCTGTGATTCAAATGTGGTTTACAGTGTGATAGGGGTCCTGTTTATAGTTTTGTAACTCGTGGATGCTGTTTATATTGACTCTTATCCTGTTTACACACTTGTGACTCGCGTGTCCTGTTTCCACTGTTGTCACTTGTGTGGTTTTACACTTGTGATATATGTGTACTCTGTATACAGTTGACATGTTTACACTTATGTGACTTATGTCTCTTGTAACACTGTTGTGAATAGTGTCTACTGGATATGTTGTTTTGACGTATGTGTTATGTTCCCATGTTTAACTCACGTATCCTGTCTGCACTTCTGTGGCCAATGTGTCATCTTTACTTATCGTAACATGTTACGCATTTGTGACGTGTCCTGTCCTCACTTGCTGTGACGTGTGTGCTCTGTTTGCACAATTGTGACATGTACTACTGATATTGTTGTTATTGATGTGTACTGTTTACACTGTGTTTGCATTATGTACTGTTACGATTGTGAATTGTTTGCATTATTTTGAATCATATGTTCTCATTACACTGTGTAAAATCGTGTGGCCTTGTTACACTTTTCCAACCCTAGTGTACTGTTTCCACTGTTTGCTCACAAGTCTCAATTAACATTGTTTTTGATACGTGTTTCCCGTTTAACTTCTCGAAGTTTTATGTCTTCTGTTGGCAGTTGTGACGGATATCCTATCTCCACAGTACGTTACTTGAGTGTCCATTTAACATTTCTAACTCATGTGTTCTTATTAAACTGTTGTGAGTCATGAGTCATGTTTACAGTTTGACTCATTCTGATTATTTACGCCGTCATGGGTAATGTACCCTGTTTATATTGTCATGATATATTTTCTCTGTTTACATAGCTGTGATTTCTTTTTACTCCAAACACTGTTGTGACTCGTTCGCTTCATACACACAAGTGGAACTCGTTCGTTCTGTTTGAAAACACAAACGCGAAACCGTCTCACTGTTCTTGGGTCTGCCATTCAAGATGTCCTTGTGCATCAGTGTCAGTTGGTTTCTGCTTTTGTCTCATTTGTGTTTTTGTTACGAACTCTGTTGTGTCTCATGTGTTCCATGTGTTGTGAAGTGTCTTTCCCTCTTTCACCGCTTTGATTGATGTTACTTAGGCTATTGTGACTCGTGTGTTGTTTGCGCTGTTGTTACGTCTGCTTTATCTACACAGTTGTAAGGCGCGTATCTGTTTTACTCTGTTTATTCATGTATCCTGTTTGTGCGTCGTCATAATTTAGTTGCCATGTTTACACTTCTGATTCCTGTTTACTGTTTTCATGCATTGTTTAAACACCTGTGCGTTTACACAGCTTTGATTTGTATACATTTTTTACGCTGTTTATTCACTTGAGAATTTCTAAGCTGTCATGTTCGCTGTTTACAGTTCTGTTTCCTGTGCACTGTTTCGTGTCCTGTTTACGCAGATGTGATCCGTTATTTATTTTTTCGCTTCATTAATGTGTTCTTTGTGCGTTACCAGGACTAATGTGTCTTGCTTTCTCTTCTGATTCCTGTGTTCTGTTTTCTTGTACTGCTTACACATGTGCCCGTTTACACTACTGCGATCTGCGTTAATTTTCACGGTTTGTTTTCTTGCGTACTTATGTACTGTGTGCACGTGTGCCCGTTTACACAGTTGTGATCCGTGTAAGTTTTTGCTGTTTTTTTTTTTTCCTTACTTACTGTATATATCGTTTGCACAATTGTGATTTCTGTAATTTTTTTTACATCGACATTTCTTATGTACTATATGAACTGTGTACACATGTGCCCATTCTGCTAACACTCTTGTGACTGTTGTTAGCACCCTTGTGGCTTATGACCCTTTATTGTGTCTGTTTGTTCTGTTTCCACTAATGTGATGCATTTATCTTGTGTGTACAGGTGTATCGTGTCTCTTGTGTGTACATTTGTGCTATGTATCATGTTTACGCTTTTGCCATTCATGACTTAGTTTTTTCGTTATATCTTGCTAACGTAACTACGAATCGTGTTTCCTTATTACGGTTAATTATGACTTGTGTATTGTGTTTGTACAGTTGTCTTTGGTTTACGTTGTCGAAATTGCTGTGACTCAAGGGAATCTGCTTACACTGTTATGATTTTTATGTCTTTTTCACTGTTGTACACTGTTTACATGTCAGTGATTGTGTGTATTTGTTACCATGTGCGGCTCGGATATTCTGTTTGCATGATTGTGATTCCTGTGTCCTGTATACACTGTTGTGACTTATGACCTGTTTGCATTTTTTCCCCCCGCTGGTAAGACGCATGTATCCTGTTTATGTAGGTCTGTCATGGTTATCTTATTTACGCAGTTGTAATTCGTATCTCCTGTTTACACAGTTGTGATGACATCTTTTGTATTATTACGCATTTGTGGCTCGTCTTTTCTGTTTATACTACTGTGATTCGTATCCTGAAGTACAGTGAATTTCGTATTTTTCCTATTTGCACGACCGGGAATAGAGTACGTTTACACAATTGTATATCACATGTGCTGTTTACAGAGCTGTGACATTTTCTTTATTTTCAGCATTTCGACGCATTTCCATTTTCAGCACAGCTGTGGCCCTTGTGACCTTCTTGATACGTGATGCGTTATCCTTTTCACACTTGTTTAATGGATGTCCTGATCACTTGTGATTTGAGTGTTTTAAATACTTGTGAACTGAGTGCTCTGAACGCTTGTGATTTGGGTGTTTGAAACACTTGTGACTCGGGCGTTCTCAACGCTTGTAACTTGAGTAGTCTAAACGCTATTGACTTCGCTGTTGTAAACTCTTGTGACTTAAGCGTTCAAAACACTTGTGACTCGGATGCTTTCATAGAGCTGTTGTGGTTCATGTGCCTTCTTTGTACACTTATGGCTTGTGTGTGTCTTGTTTACACCGATGAGACCTAAGCGTCCTGTTTCCACAGTTGTGACTTGTATGTAACTGTTTACACACTCGACACTTTTATGTCCTGATGTGAGATGCAAATAAGAGATCGCTTTGTCTTCCTCTCCTGATTTATGAAGATGGATTCCTCTGTTGGCCATTTTGATCTGTGCTTTACCGATTTTGATTTATACGCTGTATTTGTACTCTTGTGTTTTCTTAACGCTTTTGTGAACGTTAGGTCCGTTTTGCACCGCTGTTGTCCTTTTTCCCATTTCACGCTGTTGTGACTCTTGTACCCAGTTTACACCGTTGGTACTCGTGTTTCCTCTTAAGGCTGTTGTGACTCGTTTTTCCAGTTGACAACGTTGTGACTCGTATGACCTGTTGACGCAGTTGTGACTCCTGTGTCCAGTTTACACCGTTGTGACTCGTATGACCTGTTGACAATATTGCGACTCGTGTGTTCTGTTGACACTGTTGTGACACGTGTGACTTGTTGACGAAATTGTAACTAGTGTGTTCTGTTAGGGTTCTTGTGTTCTCTTTACTCCGTTGTGACCCATACGTGCCCTCGAAGCTCTTGTGATTTCTATGTCCCGTTTTTACATTTTACTGGTGTTCACTGTTTGCACTATTGTTTGTACTCATGTGTGCTGTTTACCCTCTGATTCATGTATACAATTACGAGACGTATGTAATGTATGCACCGTTTTTATGTATCCTGTTTGCATGTTAATTATATGTATCCTGTCTGCACGATTGTGACATGTTTCCTGTTTGCACGTCTAAAACGTCAGTTCTGTCTGTGCAGTTGCAAGGAGTATCCTGTCTGCCTGGTTAAAACTTGTATCCTGTTTGCAAAGTTGTGATGTATTTCCTGTTTGCACAATTGTGATGTGTGTCCTGCTTGTACGGCTGTGATATGTATACTGTTTACAGGTTCTGGCATGTGTGCTGTTTGCACGACTGTGACTTATGTTTACGTTTTAGAGTAATGTGAATCTTCGCCTTTTTAACACTATTAGTTTGTCCTGTTGACGCGGTTGTGTCATATGTGTCCTGTTGACGCTGTTATGGTTCGCGTGTCCTGTTGACTCTGTTGTGACTGCTGTGTCCTGTTGACACTGTTGTGACTCATGTGTGTCCTGTTGACGCTGTTGTAACTCGTATGTCCTGCTGACGCTGTTATGTATTGTGTGTCCTGTTGACGCTGTTGTGACTCGTATGTCCCGTTGACGCAGTGGTGTGATTCATGTTCTTTTGCTCTTCATGCTGTCAGGACTCATGACTCGTGTGACCTATATGCACAAATAGAATTTGGGTGTCCTGTTTCAGATTGCACATAACACGTAAGCAACTTTGTATTCTTGGCTGGGCTGGTGAGGATTGGTAACTGGTATTGCTGCTAAGGTCGTCATAATTCGTGTAACCTCCTCTATTAGCAGGCGACGTGTGTATTATTAGCTGGCGACGTGTGTATTTAGACGTCGTAATCCAGGGACGAACAAAGAGACATGTATTTCCTCTCGTATGATAAGTCTTATCTCACTGATGATAACGATTGATACGGCCCAAGCGAAGAAGGGCTTCTAAAAGACTTGGTACGTAATTGTGGTGGTAATTTTCTCTTCCTTCGAAGGGCTGTTGTGCGGGATCGATCATAATAATAACACGACCACATGTAATTTGAGAGACCATAAGAGTCGTGTGTTGTAAATCTCGTGGAATGTCGTGTTACGTGACGGGGGAGAGAAAGAAAGAATTGTGATTGTTATTGTTCGTCTTGTACTAAAGCAATTGATTTCTCTGGCTGCACCTTTTTGTCGCTGTCTTAATACACTGGTTTGATTGCTGGTGACGCAAGACATTGAATTCTTATATTTTCCTTTTAAATATTTATTTCCAAGTATTCTTCCATAATGTATCCTGTTTTCCGAGCTGCTAAACGACTCTGCCTGTTGCCACTCTACTGCGACTTAACTTTATTAGCGCCACTTTACTAGTTTCAGATTACTATTCTTTATTTCCACTACTGTTGGCATCTTGCCCATCGTTAGTCCTTACCCACCTACACCCACGTACTTCCATTAGTTTTTGGTCACTGTCAACCACTTACACATTCTTCCTACCACTGATATCTCTTTCTTCCACCACTATCGCCAGTGGTTCGATCAATGATTTATAAAGAGATGCAAATGCATGCAAACGAGCAATTCTCGTGTGAAAAAAAGGAAGAAAAAGCTTTGCTTTATTCTGTTTTTCTATGATTTATTTGCGATTTCTTGTTATCATTCAGATTCATTTCTCATTTCTTGTTATTATCCAGATTCATTATCTTATTCCTTCTCACCGAGGCTGTAGGTGAACAGACGTTCTGCGTTTGTCGTTGTCTCTTATTTCTATTTGTTCTTCCCTGCCACCATCGTCGCTGACCACAAAGCGTTCTTTTTCCATCACAGTCTGATGTTCAGGTGTGTTCTTCACCGTCACTGCTTGGCTGTTCTCTCGTCTCCGTCATGATTTACTGTTCTCATGTGTTCCCGTCACTATCACCGTAAACCTCTAGGTGTTCTTTCTTTACCACTATCTTCTGTTATGATGTTCTCCGTCACCATCGTCACTCTTTGACAGTTATTCCGTTTCCGTCACCATCTGCTCGTATCATGTGTTCCCATCAACACTTTCGCTTCTTGACTGTCGTCCCGTCACAGTCGTCACTTTCGAACGGGCGTTTTCTCCAACATCACTATCAGTTGTTAGCATAAGTTCTCCTTTGTTATCGTCGCCACCATCAACAGGTGTTCACCACCCTCTCCTGTTGTTCTCACATGTTCTTCTTCATCACCAACGTCACGCGGTCGTTGTTACTCTCTTCCCTCATCTCAGTCTTCTGCCATTTTATGTCCTTCCTCCTCATTGCCAACGTCTGTGAATTGCCATTATTTCTCATCAGCGGGAGCGAACCCTCCCAAGAGTGGGCTGGAGGGTGGGCGAGCCAGCCAGCCGGCAGGGGTCCCCCCACCCACACCGTCATCGATCCCAAACAATCGAGTCGCTTGTCAAAGAGGAATGAGTTCCCTGAAATATTCAGAGGACGACCAATGCTTCCTGTAACCCTCCCTCCCTCCCTCCCACACCAGTGGGCCTCCTCCACACCCTCCCTCACTCCCCAGCACTCCTCCACCTTCACGCCATCTCTACCCAGCACAACACCCCCCCTCCCTCCCACCCTCCCTCCCTCATTTTTCATAGTCTTCCATTTGGCTTCACCTCCTAATGCTAATACTGACACTACTCTTTCTTCCCTTCTTTTCTTCTTCCTCCTCCTCCTCCTCCTCCTACCACTACTACTGCTACTACTTCAACTACAATTACTGCTACTACTACTACTACTACTACTACTACAACTACTGCTGCTGCTGCTGCTGCTGCTACTACTACTAATACTATTACAACTGCTGCTGCTGCTGCTGCTACTACTACTACTACTACTACTACTGCTGCTGCTGCTGCTGCTGCTACTACTACTACTACTACTACTGCTGCTGCTGCTGCTGCTACTACTACTACTACTACTACACTACTGCTGCTGCTGCTGCTGCTACTACTACTACTACTACTACTACTACTACTACTGCTGCTGCTGCTGCTGCTACAACTACTACTACTACTACTACTGCTGCTGCTGTTGCTGCTGCTACTACTACTACTACTACAACTACTACTACTGCTGCTGCTGCTGCTGCTCCTGCTGCTTCTATTACTACTACTACTACTACTAGAATTGCTACTGCTGCTACTATTACTACTACTACTTCTATTTCTGCTGCTACTAATACTTCTCCGACCACTGCTAGTACTTCTGCTACTGCTTCTACTAATACTACTACTTTGATACTACTACCGCTGTTTCTGCTTCTGCTTCTAATACTGCTGTTGTTACTATAGTGCTCCCCGTCATATCCTCCTCCAGCTCCTCTTCCCTCTGCTCCTAGACAGACGACATGACGGTTGAGCTCAGTCTGGGCGAGAAATTTAAAAACAATTGGGCGTGTACTGATGGAGGAAGTGGCAAAATGGAGAGGCCGAGAGACGTGAATAGATTTAGGGAGTGGAGAAGAGTGTTGGAGAGAGGGAGAGGGAGACGGGGGATAATGAGGAGAAGCAGGAGCAGGAGCAGCTGGGTTGGAGGGAGGGGGGAAGACGTGAGAAAACACACCTGGAACTGTGTACCAAGGTAACAGCTCGTAATGAGATCGAAGAATAGCCCAAATTGCTCGTCTGCCATGACGTAACTGCTGAAGGTGTGTGTGTGTGTGTGTGTGTGTGTGTGTGTGTGAGTGCGCGCGCACGTCAGTTGTATTAACTTCTACATAGGACGGATGAGTTAGGTTTGCCTTAGTCCCTGCCTCCATTTCCTAAAACCTATATGTCCTGTAGAGGCTCCTTCACATGGCAACGGCTCCGATGCCCACAATCTGGCAAATGTCAGCTCACTTCATTACCCGAGACTTCAGTTATCATGTTCATGGCTTTATACAACTAACTCGTTTGACATTATGATACCTAACCTGAAAACATCATTTCACGTGAGTGAAAATTGTTTCTTTTATTAGTTAGCGCATTCAGAATTACTTCGCTTATGCGATGTTGATTGAAAAAAAGCCAATGAACCTTCAGGTTAATGGGGTAATTACTTGAGTCCTTCGTGCTGAGAGTGAATCCCTGGAAAAATAATCATGCTAATCCCATTGCAGTTTATAAACTCGTATGAAATCTCATTTCATTATGCCAGTTTATTACTGCCATTAACTAGTTCTATATGCCAGCTCCTCCAGAAACGTTAAGTGCCATTACAATACGCAGATCCTCTCGTTGGCTGCAGTTTTTTTTTTCCTTCTTTTTAATCGCGTGACTTTTCATGAGGACGCCTCTGGTACTGGCTCTACTCTCAGGGTCTCTCAGAAATAATTTAATACCGAGGCTGTTGAGTTGGTGGGCCCCAGGTACGGGAAGCCCTTGATGCCCAGGGCTGGTGAGTTAAAGATTGTTAGTTCCAGGTCCAGGTCCACGTCTAGGGCTAGGGTGTACAGGCCCAGTTCCAGGTCCAGATCCAGGGCTAGAGTGTACACTGTATAGACTTAGGTCCAGGTCCAGTTGGCTGAAGATGAAGCAGTGATTATCATCCGTGACGTGACTGGAGAGATGGGTTACGGGAGTTGTGACGTCTGGCAGAGGATTGCTGGACGTTCCCTGGAATGTAGTGGTCAGGGAGGAAGTCAGAATAAAGTGAAGGAAAGGAGAGGAGGGTAGTAGACCCAAGGCCTCAACCCACATGCTACATTGTCAGTCAGATTCCATTGCGTTACGGTTGTGTTTGAATTGTTACGATAACTATTGCTCAAGGAGACTGCAGAACAGCGTGACTGTAGTTTAATGAATATCACTGTCATGAAGAGGAATATCGATTTTTTCGTTTCGTGAATAATGCTACATATGTAATAGGAGAAAAGTAACTAAACGCATGACGACACGACAACTTTGTGAATTGGAGCGATGTGGTATAGAGGGGGTGACGTGCTGTCAATGGGCTGAACGGGGGCCTCAAAAGCAATCGGGGGAACCAAGGAAAGGTGGTCTGGCTTTGCCATACTTGTGCTGAATGCTGTCATACAGAGGCCAGTTCAAAGTTTACCAATTTACAGAAATAAGTTTACACTGATACTAAGCTTCTCTTTCATCGGATGCATGACCCATGTTCTGTCATTTGAGAACTACAGCCATCCCAAACATTTCATCATTTACATTACGAATGCATGTTCCTTCGTTAAACTTATATATCTGGAGTTAGATTACTTTTGTTTTTTTACTTGCTGATTTGTTAGGCAGCTCTGACTCTGGGGGATGATTTTTCGCATTTCCAGTGTAGTTAATCAAGTCATCCCAATTTAAGAAATTTGAAACTTCAGTCCTGGTCTAGTAGGCTGGGGATGAAGGTTTGAATAGTTTTCTTGATCCTTTGCTGTATGGTTGAGATTCCAGGAGGTAAAGAATATGGAAAGGATTCGTTGTTGGAGGGCTCTTGGGAGTGTGGGTAAGCAACAGAATGTTAGAATATATGAGGAAAGTGGGAGATTGATAGATCCTTTTGGGATCATCCCAGGTCACTGTCACACCATCCGAAGTTTCCTGGCTGAAGTAAAAGTCATTTACTCCTAACTAATTACTAACTCATTAAGACACTTTTTTATATAATTTCATGAGTGTTGAAATGCATTAAGCTCTCATGTCAATGTCTGACTATCACATGTACTCCACCTACCTGAGGAAGCACCGCGAGTGTATCATCGCCACTTGATGAAACAAAGAACACTCTTAGAGAAACTTCTAGCCTCAAATGAGTCCATCTTGTCCCTGCTACTGAGTGTTACTCAATTCCCTTTTCCTAGGAGATCCTACAGCTCAAAGGCTGCGCTACACCTAGACCAGAGGACATACCACGACAGGACGCATCGCAGGAATTTGCCGAGGGTTCATTTTGTGTACGCCTGTATAAACACTATGACCCAGAGGTCCTTCTCCTATAGGCTTCAACCCATGATTGAGAACATGGATGTCTAACGCTGGTCTGAACATTGTAATGGACGAGAATGGTGGTCTGGTCATAAGGTGCGCTTGTCCCAGCCGAGCGAAGGAACGTTACGCTACTCAGTATCTCTCGTGTCTCAACGTAAAGCACGACGTTAACGTAAAAGTTTCTAGGAAATGTCTGTGATTTCATATAAACTTTCAGTCGTGTTTTGTCTCTGAATAGAATACCATTACTGAAACTTGTGGATAACATTTACTTAACATTTTAATTCAGGGATTAAAACTTTAATGTCCAGGATATGCAGTAAGTACTGCGATTTGTTGATGTTTTGCTGTAAAGAGCATACCATTATTTGTTTGTCCAATATATTCATTCGTGGAATTCCAAGGGAACCCGCTAACATAATTTTTCTTGATATTATTCGTCCCCAAAACTGAAATGATGTGACCAAATATGAAAACGTTATTTTTTTGTCAAAATTCTTAAAGAATTAACTTTAGAACTAACACACACACACACACACTTCAAAAGACAGGCTTTCACTTCCTCCAAAATTCGTAAATGCCTTTCTTTATCTCTTCTTTCTCCCCTTTCATAATTCTCTCTATATTTCAATTAAGGCCCGGCCTTGATGTGGACTTTTCTCCTTGAGTGGAGCCTCCACCGAAAATGAAATGACCGTGAGTCATCATATTGTCCTCAAACATTCCATTCCCAACACATCCACCCTCCTCCACACAGCCTTATCTGTAGTCCATGCCTCGCATCCATACAACATTGTTGGAGCTATTTTACCTTCAAACATACCCATTTGTAGAACTGCTTTCTCTAAAGGAGTCCATCCTCTCCCAGCTACTGACTATGGTGCATTCTTGAAACTATAGGCGACCCATAAGGTGGGATCTTGTGTATAGGTCTGTCAATCTCTGTCTCTCTCTCTCTCTCTCTCTCTCTCTCTCTCTCTCTCTCTCTCTCTCTCTCTCTCTTTATGCACGCTCCTGATTGTGGGTGTAGACACATCAGATTCCGGGCCAGGTTTTATGCTGACGCAGGTTGGGCTTGAAGGTCATTTTGAGTCCATTAAAGGCCACCAAAGGCCACATCAGCCTTAACACATTAAACTCAGTTCACGTCACTCATTCAAAACAAGCGACTTAACAGCCTTGAATTATAAGGACAATATCAGGATCAAAGGCCGTATCCGAGTGTACCTGATCCTGGCCTTAATTATCACCAAAGGCCAACCTTCAAGATTCAGACTTACCACAGCTTCACGTAGCACCTGAAGGACACAAGGTTTAATGTAGGTCATATAGACCTTGGTCAAGGTTTGAACCCACCCAACGTTGGTATTTGAAACCCTTTTTCAGGCCATTATAGACCACCAAATGTCACCCAAGCCTTATAGGTTACACTTAGTTCGCACATTTCAATATGTTATCAGTCGGTCTTCAAAACCATTTGAAAGCCAAAATAGGCGACTTTCTTATACTTTTTTTTATTTTTTTACAAAATTGGCATTTTTTTCCAGGTGCATCGCCGGGTAACCTGGTTGATATATAACATTTTCAGGCGTTTATGTGTATGTGAGTTTGCTTGGTATTTATTCACGGCTGAACCGTAGCTGCTACGGCCCCCAAGGCTTGGGTGTAGATGCCTCAGTAACGTGTTAAGATTTTGATCTTGGTCTTGGAGGCCGCCAGAGGCCCAAAAAATGATCGCGTTTCCAAAGTCGTATAATTCACACTAAGGTCCCTGTAGCTCACAGAATTCTAAAAAATGTATCATTAACACCATTTCAATATTCATTCAATGAATATATGTTTAAATAAAGTATTTTCTTTTTTTCAAAGTAATATAAAGCCTTTTTTCATGAAGGCAATTTTTTGCCGTTCAGCGCCGAGTATCCCAGTTGTACTCAGAAAAAGTAGGCGACCTGGCTTATAGAATGTTAAGAAATATATCATTACCATGAAATCAGTGTTCGTTCAGTGACTGTGTTTAAACAAGTGAAATTAGTATGTTATCAAAATTGATGTATGACCTTTTTATGCAAAAAAAAAAACATTTTTTCGCATGCAGTGTGAAGTACCCAATCTTGTGTGTGTGTGTGTGTGAGTATATATATATATATATATATATA
>JAYMFT010017333.1:0-16597 GCA_038088735.1 Panulirus argus | reverse complement strand
GCCTGAGCCAGGTACCCATTTTATCGATCAACCCCTGGGGTGGATGAACAGCTGGGTTGACTGTGGACCGACTGCCGTAGCCAGGACCCAAACCTATGTGCTCAACCCTGGGCGGCCTTTCCTTACCCCTATAATTAAATGCTGTTCTGGTATTTACCAGCAGACTGTTTCTCTCCTTTAAATATCTCCTGAGGTGAAGCTCTGGTGACAGGTTGGATACAATGTCTATTCCTGAGCCTTACACACACACACGTTTCTGCAGCTTATTTCCTTCCACAAGATACTCAACAGTGAGGCCTTCTCTCACCGCGTTCCAACCCGGTGAGTTTCGTCACCCACGCATTAGACCATGGACCAGCCTTGCAGTTTGTCTACGTCCCCTTGCATATTGATGCAATCCTTAATCATTCTTTACTTCCCTCATGACCTTGACAACGTCCGAAAACATATTCGGGCAAGAGTCCAATTTACATGGAACAAGGTAATCATTTATTCACAGAAAGCGACGGAGAGAGAATAAAAGAGAAAAAGAGACAGAGCGAGAAAGAGAAAAATAATAGCATTTCCGTCATCTGGACTGTGCCTTGAAGCAATTCGACTCTGCAGGTGCTGGAGACACAAGAGTCTGGCTCAGAGTTGTCCCAAGGCAGAGTACCTCGCTTCACCCGGTATGTTGACGGAAGACATTAACACGTGCATATCTTCTTAGAATAACATGTAAGGATGAGTTGCGACCTCTGGACCATGAAGCCGAGATACTATCCATTGACATCATGGATATCCACAGACGAATTTTCACTGGTATGTAAGTCTGTGATTTACGACATCGACGGTCCTGGTGATACGAGAAGTGACGAGCAAGTTAGTCTTTTTTTTCCAATAAAGAAGCACAATAATAGAAATTTTTTAAAGCTCAAATCCATCGCTTTATGTGTCCGTCAATCAAAAATGAGCTTATTTGTTGAAAAAACTGCCATATCATTTCTATGCAAAAGTATTGGGCCTTGTACAGACATCTGTAGTATTGGACAAACAATCTCTCTGGCGTTTGAAGAATCAAGCCATCAATTCACTTCCGTGTCTGGCATGAATATCATAGTAATCATGCTTATGCTGAGCACCATGATGGATGGTAGGAGACGCTCTTACAAACTAATTTTATTCAAGAACGAATTCTTCCACTTCTGTCGCTTTATGGATGACGTAAGGCAAGCCTTCGTGTGCAGATTCACAGGTTGGCTGCTTTTTCTCAAACGCAAGTTAGCGTTCGGTATACTGACGTGTTTGCCTCAAGATGTGTTGGTGAGAATACAAAAGACAGGAAACAGAAGTTAATATATAGCAAAAGAATTCTATCCTCTTATATATAAGCTACTTTGGAGGATCATCTTATCAGGAAATGCATCGTCTCCAAGGAATCATCGCAGGGTACTATCCCGCCGGCTGCCTTCTTGTGGAACTAAAGGCGGGTCGAGACGCTGCCACAACCTGGGCAGGTCTCCTTGACAAGGTGCAGGGAGAAAAGAAAACTAGTGGTGCGACTGCGGTAAAAAGTCTTTTTCTTAGAGGGTTCCGGTTACTGTTCATACAGGGCACGAACAA
This sequence comes from Panulirus argus, assembly GCA_038088735.1. Taxonomy (NCBI): domain Eukaryota; kingdom Metazoa; phylum Arthropoda; class Malacostraca; order Decapoda; family Palinuridae; genus Panulirus; species Panulirus argus. The sequence goes on along the minus strand of JAYMFT010017333.1, from coordinate 14,995 downwards.
CACCATTTACATCCCGAACAGTACATGCAGTGGCAGTTATAGTAGGAACATTAAACGCCACTAAAATGCATCACTTAGAGGTTCATACTTTTGACGAGTGGACCAACTACTATCTAGACGGACTCTTCAGTACCTTCACAGGTCTACGGCATGTTATTTGACATGCGTGTTGTGAAGAGCAATTAGCGCACATCGTAGTCCTTCCCGGAGGTTAGCGGTCGCTAAGCAGCAAGTCACTTAGGTTAATTCCCTTGTCAAACAGATTTCAATGTTCTTCGGGTTATGTAAGTTTTAATAAGGTTTCTCTCCATCTCACATGTTCTGCGACCACTGGGTCACTAGGTGCAGTCGTTCACTCAAACATCATCAAATTCATTCACTGGAGTTTTCTTCATCAAAATCGCCACTCGGAGGACAAAGTAGCTGTTACAAATTACTTAATGTTGGCTACGTAAGTAATCTTTCATTTTTCACTGTTGTTGGGTATGAGGCAGGATTGCTATCGCTAATGAAAAGATGATTCGAAAAGTGATGACACGCTTGTATACGTTGTCCCCTGGAAAGACTCTTGTACGTACAGAAGACTCGTGGTGTGTTCATGGTAAACGTTTTGGTTCTTCTAGCTACAGCGAGAAAGTAATTCGTCCCATCATTACATTCAAGCTAGTCAACATAACAGTCACCAAAATGTGGATATCATTGTAGGTAACTGCAGGATCAATACCTTAAATTTCTCGAACAATTGATTAATGCCTTCATGTTAACAGTTCCTGAGGGTTTTATCTTGACCCTTATCTTAAAGAAGAGGTTTCACTCCTCCATGAGTGTAGACTCTAACATTACTAATAAATTGAAGGATTTATGAACGTAAACTTCAACACTTCTTTTAATACTGCAACGCACCCTGTAATGTTCATTTAAATGGTGTTTGGCGTCAGTCTGGTCTCACACACACTCTTCTTTCATCGAATGAAGGTAAGTGTTCTAAACACACAGACGAGAACTGGTCCATACTCTCTGGAAAACTTCGAATATTATAACTTAATATAGTTATCTTATCAATACCAAAGTTGCAAGGGAATAAGGCTGACATGGTATTTCATTGGCAGCTCGGAAAATGATCATTCTACGGACATGCGCTTTGTTAAAGATTACGGTCTGTAGAAACGTCTACATCAACTTCAGAAACAATTAGGGATGTAATGATGACAGTAATTTTCTGAGACATGAAGGTCTGAGTTACTTGGCTGTCAAGCGATGCAGCACAGATATATTCCAGACCATTTATGTGGGCGAGAGGAGTTCACAGTGAGCGTAAACATGATGAATATACAATATTCATGTTGTGGGGAAGACCTGCCTGTACTCGAGTGATTTACCAACCAGTTCTTGCTTGGGTGTCTGCCTGCCTGCATGTTAAGTTACGTGGGTTGGGGTTAGGGTAGGGGGGTTGCTGTTGTCTGGAGACAGACCTCCCCCTTCCACAGTGGGGCACCATTACTACCACAAACACCAGGCCCTTTCCACAACCATCCAAGGAGTGAGGTGGGCGTCTTCCCGGCCCGCAGGGACTCATTTAGTCCAAGGTCTCTCCATAACAAACTCGTGGTGCCACTTCTGCGTCATATTCCTACAAGGCAAACCAAGCCTCAGGTTGAGGAAAGGGGCCGGTGCCCTCGTCGGCCGCTTGAGTAGGCAGAAGACACTTTAATACCCCCGCGGCAGCAAGATGTGTCAAGGCCGGGTACTATCTCCTCCGAGGTTGTCGACAGTGGTCATGGTTGACGAGACCCTGTATCTTACCTCTTTTGACTCATCTGCCTCTTCTGCAGCAAACATTTCATCTATGGATTATGAATAATCCTAACTGCTTGACTGTATTATGACTCTCTTTCGTCTAAACCATTCTTGACATCTCTTTTCACTGAATATAACCTTTCACGCCTGGAATATGTTACCACATCGTCAATACATATTCAGCTGAGGAATCGACAGCAGCAAATTGTATATCATTATCAAGCCATTATCCGGACAGTCAAGCCATCCACAGATACATGCTAACGCTACAGACGATCAAGTTCATAACGAAGCCATGACTCTGCTTCTCTTAAGGCTTCCTGTAACACAAGGGTTGGCCCCCACCACGCTGAAGACCCGGCATTGCCACAACACTGACCAGGCAAATATGCAACTATATAAAGTCATCCCAGCGACAAATGTCAAGTAAAATCTGATGCTTACGAACATGTTCGCGAACAGTGTAAATGCCAATAGCAATTCTTGACCGTAATTCTGACGCCAAACACGCTATTTTTTGGTACAATCACAACCATCAGCCTGTCATAACTATCATCAGAGTCAGTAATTCTACGACCAAAATTTCCTGCCCTCCGTTAGTAACATGGCCAACGCAGAAAGTCTCTGTCAACATCTACTGTACACAAGAGCCATACATGATCGACTGTTACATCCTGTAGGTACTGTATTGGAGCAATCCAACGAAGAAAACGAATGAATATGAGACACTCTCTCATTGCTGCGATTACTATGTTGGTGTTTGAGCAGCAAACACCTACGTACGATGTACAGGTAAAATGCACTGTTGCTAAAGGCTTTCAAATACATAGCTCATACGTACTGTCCAGATGGGAGGCAGGGCAGCGCACCAGTATTTCCACGGCAACAGAGTAAAGTCATAAGCAGTTCTTAAGGAAGTCCGCCAAAGTGAGCCAGGCCCCGGGCAGTGTGACTGGATCCATGCTCTACACCATTGCTGGAAAATACGCAGATACCCCCTACATGTCTCACCGCCTTCGTGCGGATCTTGTGGGCGTCAAGATGCCACGTCAAAGAAGGTTGTCATCGCCATCCCCGAGGGTCAAGATGTTCTTAAGTTCTGACAGGTACAAGGAAAAATGACCTTAATACCTTACATCATTGAGACTATACCTATATAACCAGGAAGGTCTTCCTCCTTCGGCTCGAGTAGTATGATGTGATGAAATACGAATTTCCTCTTAGTCTGGCCTTCCATTTTTTTTTTTTTTTTTTTTTTTTGTGTGTGTGTGAATTCCCGATTAATCACAGGTCCGCTTCTCATCTCCTCGTCTGGACTATTCAAACAATGAGATGACTTACCAAGCTGGCCCAGGGGAAGGGTGAGAGTTATCAGCACCCTACTCGATAAAAGTTTTGAGTTCTGGACTTGGTTGCTGCGTAGATGCGCGAGTCGCCTCGATGGTCCAGTGGTGCTTGTCCTCACACAATGTTTGCTGACGGTGGTGGTCGCTGAAAAAGGGTGGGTGTTCCAAGGGTGGATGAGAGAGAGAGAGAGAGAGAGAGAGAGAGAGAGAGAGAGAGAGAGAGAGAGAGAGAGAGAGAGGTGATGCACGGCCAAATGACACCTTGAGAGCTCGCTAGACATACACGGCCTTCGCCAGCCACCCCCCACCCTCCCTCAGCAGCGTCAAGTGAAGGATCTCAACATAATTACCTCCACAGTGAAGGTAAGGCTCATCAAGGCAGACAGGTACTGGCAGTCATTTAGAGGTACTGGCTTTACGATAGAAATTTTAAGGGGGAAAGGATTCACAGGAAGGCTTGCCAAATAGTTACTGTCGCGTCTGATAATATGATATCTTGACTTCTCCCTGCAAGGACTGTGGTGCTAAGGATGACCTCTGTGAGGGAGAGTTGTGAAGGGATTCCCGGGGGTTACGGCATCAGAGGGCACCTTCGTGCTATCCCCACGCTAACTTGCTCCATGCCACGCCGTCAATGTACCTGGGGGCCTCTATAATGGCATCCTCATATGGAAGATAATACCCAGGTGCTGTGTGGGTCCTGATCGTCGCACCTGGGCATTGTGATTGAGAGGTATTGAATCAGGTGTCTTTGTACTGGACGTGACTCCCAAGATGGTATCTGTGTGGTGCCTGGGTCTCAACACGTGCGAATGACTTTGCTCATTATGGTAGTGACTGCTGAACATACCTGCGTGATTGATGTCCATACCTGGGTGTCGATGATGATGCTTGAAGTGTTACTGATAATACTTTGGTATGGATAATGATACCTGAATGTTTATTACGATACTTGGGTGCTAATGATGATGACTGGGTGTTGATTACGATACCTTTGTTGATTATTAGTGTTAACTAATACCTGGGTGTTGATTATTAGTGTTAACTGATACCTGGGTTTTGATTTGATACCTAGGTGTTAACTGTCATACCAGGGTGTTGAGTATGGAGTGTATCTGTTGAATGTTTTGAAATACTGAAATAGTGTGTTAAATGTGTAGGGGATGTAGGGTTGTGTTGAAAGTGTGAAGTGCTGTATGGGGAATGAGGTGCGTGCTGTGTCCTAATGTGGGGTAGAATATGATGAAGCTTACTGTGAGTGACGTATAGCGAGTGCCTTTGTGAGGATGGTACATGGTGTGTGTCCTGGTGTGGGTGGTGTATGGTGTGTGTGTATGAGTGTGGAAGGTGTACGGTGTGCGCGTGCAGGAAGCTCCGGGTCAAGGCGCACTCTGTATGGTAATGAGTATGGTAATGTGCTGTGTTGAGCATGTTGGCTATTTTTAGTGTTGATGTGTTAGCGTGAAGCTGTACAGTGTAATGTGCCAAGTGTGATGGTGAGCTGTGAGATGTGGTGTTGACTGTGGTTTGTTAAGCTTCGTGTGGGCTGAATGTGGTGAAGTGCTGAGTCTGGCAGAGTGCTGCACATGACGGTGAGCTGTGTTGTGGCAGTGCTGAGTATGGTGATGACGGTGACGGTGTAGCGCTGAGTACAGTGGTGTGTTGAGGGGAGCAGTGATGTAGGGGTGGTCTTGAGTGTAGTATTGCCCAGGTTGTCCTGGCGTATATAGTGATGATAATGTGGATGTGATGCTAGAGGTAAAGATGTGTCTGTGTACAGTATATGTGGGCTATGAGTATGTTATGTGACAAAATATACACTGGCTGGTACGGTACTGTGTTCTGTTAGGACTGTGGTTGTGTTTAGAAAGATGACTTGTGATCCGTGGCTGGCAGGCAGTTTAGTGTCTTGACTGTGTGGTGTTATAATGATAGTGTCGACCGTATTGACTGTGAAGATGTGTTTTCTGTGGAACAGAATGTTAAATGTCATTTTTTTGGTTGCTGAGAATACCTGAGATACAATGACGAGTAAACTGTTGGTTGTAACAGATAGTTTGGCTGTGGTGATATTGCCTGTAGAGCGAGGTACTTTATCAACTGAGGGGTATGCGGTGTGAGGGCTTGCCAAGTACGCTGTGTGGGGTGGTGTGTGTCCTGTGTGGCACGTGTGGTGGAGTGGGAATGCAAGGGGCGTGCGGACCCTGGGTTACGCCAATTATCAACATGAGGAGCAGCGAGTGTGACGGTTACTAGGTACTGTAAAGGTCAGAAGGAGGTACTTACCTCAACCCTGGCTGTGCTGTTGCTAGGACCCGGCAGGCTGGGTGACCGGGGAATACTTTACGCTACATGACCATACTGTATGATGAGGGTAATGACTCGGTCTACCAGCAGCCGAACATCAGCGACCCCCGCAGTCCGGGAAAAGAGTCTGTAACTTAAAAATCTTCCGAATTTCTTTAAGAAACACTAAAGAGCAGACTGTGAAGAAACAGCTTCTTTAAATTAGCAGGTATTAATTGGTTAGTTTGGATAAGAGGTAAAATTATTTTCTGTTTCCCTCTCGCTCTTTCCACGGGACTTGGAGCTTAACTTGTGATCGTCAGCGTGCACCTCATAGCCATGATGGCCATCCCTTTCCAACAAACAGGTGTCCAAAAACAGAAAACGTTACGGAGTGCGGCAAACCAAATTTGGTGGATCTGTCTTTACCAATCAGATGGAGAAGGTCAAGTGGGGACGGTTGGGGATGGATGGACCTTGCGGAGGTGCTGAAGGAGTACTTCGCTGGGGCCTTCCTGGACCGTACACACATGCGAACGTTCGGTATTCTGGACACTCACCTCTCCTCTACCTTGAACCGTCTCCTGTCTTCTACGCCCTGGGTTTTATATGCCGAACCCTATACTGTCTTCTGCAATTAAGGTTCTCCGTCCTAATATATCCCGGGTCGTCTCATGGTTACCCACTGAGTCTTATTACAATGCCTCTTCCAGGCAAAGTCATCCTGCAACCACGAAACCCCTGTGGGAAAATCTATGGTACCTGGACGGAAATGGGGGTAGCAGCTACGGGCACCAGATCACTGGTATGACAAAGTACCAGGAGATGTGTTGTATCATGGTTCCTCGTTGTATGACCATTGATTTCGGATGTAAAGTGGTTGTCCCTTGACCTCTGGCTGCAAAGATGGGCAATACCAGCTTCCTCTTTGTAACGCATGACTGGATACCTCTTGATGCAAGGGTAACCTGGCGAATTCATAATGTTTTCTTTTCTGCATGTAAATATCCTCAAATTGAAAAACAGAAAAGAATTAAAGAACTTAAACACTGTATATGTGACTCTCACAGTTACAATGGTACATTAAATTTTTACAAATGTACAGTAATTTGGCTTTGAAGTTTTCCGTAAATGTTAATATTCCATATTCATTTTACGTTCCAGGAAGAGAAATATATTTTTCTTCACAATAATCCTTTTCTTTCCACATTTCAGACAAATACATAGAGTTTCTTCATGCCTGGCGTACCGTACTAGAGCCTAGACTTCGAGACCAGCTTTGTCAAAATACTGCCTTTTAAGTCGCTCTCTGGAAGAAGGTGATGTAGTTAGAGGCTTTATGCTAACTGTCTCACTAGTCATCAGCAGCCTAAGCAGCTGTCCTCTACCAAATATAATGTCCACACGGAACACAAGTTCCTAAATGGAGGAAAAATGTACAAAACGTTTTTCCATGTGTAGCGTTGTCCATATCCCTTGGCTCCAGTGGTATCAAGTAATATGGTAATAGCTACACCGAAAAGAGAGTTCTCTAAATATTTACATGTTAGGAGATATACACAGACGAAAAAGCGCAACTCGAACATTCGTCAGAACGTTTCATAGCCTCGTGTGGAGCGCCAGCTTGTGTGGCTGCTCTAGTCTGCGGGAAGTGGCCACACCCAGCGATGCAATTAAGCTTGAGACTGACTCGGCTGATGATGCTGGCTGGTATGACCCACTTCTTTGCTTATGGTTACTTTTTTCACTGATGTTTCGCATCGTTTTCTAGTTCTCTGCCGATGCAGGTTCCATCGACGACACTAAAGAACCCTTTCCGAACGATCGGCAAAGTATACTTTTCTACTTATTGTCATTTACTAAATTACCGAGGCTACTAATTCTCTCCTGACATCTAAAGTTGTTGGTGTCATATTCTGGGAAGATCCGAGAATTCCAGGCATTAGTCGTCTCTTGTTATTTACCACGAACTTTAGGATCAACTCTTTTGCACTCGCGCACTAATCCCTCTTGACAACAGTGAGAACGTTCGCTCGTCTGCTTGGAATACGAACAGCTCGTCTTTGGTTGGGTTTCTTGTATTATCATCTTGTGTTATCCTACTCTACATCCTAGATGGTATACTCTGATTATTTCTCTGCCTGTTAAAGACTTTATCTGTCCAGGTGCTTACTTTTGATTACTAAGGTATGTCCATTTCACTTGCAACTGATCTCCGAAAGCCTAAAAACAAAAAAAATGTCAAAACTGTTACAGGTTTGAGGGATCTAAGTCTCAACCGTATTCCTGACCACAATACATACAGTGTCTGATTCCTTTGATATACTGTTCAGCTGTTATCATCCTTGTGTTAGGACTTAAAATCTTCCCTTTATCTACGTCATTCATCAATTCACGTGACTCTGCTGCATTTGCAGTGTCCTGTTTTAACCATGTCACATTTCACTTTCAGAACTCTGGAGCTGATGTGACAAGGGGCTGGGTCTGCAGGAAGGTACGTACCTTCCGCATCAAGTCTCTTCTTGCCCAGAAGCATATAGATGTGTTGATGCTTGCACCCCGACTTTTCCTTCCGAAAATAAGATGTCGTTTCTGACGGAAATTGCCAAAATTCACGGCTCAAGGACAAACATCATGGAGAAGCCTGCGTAAAGCAACACTCGAGAAAACACGAATGATCATAACACGACCCTGGGGGACGGATGAATGGACTGGGTAAGCGGTGATCACGACGACGTCTTGGAAGTGAAATCTGGCTCGAGGACAACAATGAAGAAACACTCGGTGAAAAGTTGGGCACGAGAGTGCGAGGAAACCAGTTACTTTACTGAGCGTATGGCACGGGCCACACAGCAAAGGCTGCTAAACCCATTACGATGCAGACCTTCATTCAATTAGCATCTCAGGCTACTACTGCAGGTTGATGACCCAAGCACGGCGACGCATCTCCAAGCCTAGCCATCAACAACCGACAGGACCTGACATGGTAGCGAAGTCTACATTTGTCGTAGAGACGTCATGATCCTAGTCTTCCATGTGCCTTTGAAGTACCTGAAGGTCTCCCAGCTTTGCCCATTCCTTTTTTTTAAGTGGAGTGAGCCTACAGCACAAGCAGCAGGACGGATGACAGCTTCAGCCTGTCTGGCTGTGCTGATCCCGAAATCATCACATCACCTAAGGACCTTCTTTCATTCCTTTCCCCACTCGCATCTAAAACATGTTTATGCAAGACATAAACTTAATCTAAGTCAGATCCCACATAGTGACTGAGTCACTATATCACAAGTGGCTGCGTCAAAATACCACTTAAAACTCGTTGGTCCGTAAAAATTCCATGAATGAATAAACTCAAGCCCCGACCATTAACTTTCAATAACACTTATACAGGTAATCAGGCACAAAGTGTGAAATGAGCTGATGTACGATAACAGTTCTTAAAGAAACGCAGTTAGAGAAGGACTTCTGTGTGTTCTGTACTTTCCATTTCAATGACCGGCTGGTGAGAAACGGGGAACAAAACTATTGGCATCAGTTTCCCAGTAACGTCAGCCAGCTCTCAGTAGCAGTCCAGTAAAATAAAAGAAAAAGTTGGTATTAGCGGCACAAACAATATCGAGAGTGAGTGGGGCGTTCTGGAGGAAGACAAAGGAAGGCACGCACACCTGCAGGTATCCGCTTTGAATCACCTTCCCCACAAAACCAAGCGTCTGGCATTATATTACATCCCACTGGAACAAGCTTGCACCTACTTTATGTTTAGCCTCTTGTCCTACAGTAAATATATGACAAGTAATGTATATGACTGCAATAAAAGCACATTGTGTTAAATGTCAGTTGATATTTATCTTAATAAATACTTCAAGACGGATTAAAACTGTTCATTATCCATGTTCTGCTGTAGGGTCTTCGGTCGCCCTTTGGACGACAGACAAGTCAAGTGCTGTCTTTGGAAGTCTTTGTGAACCTGCCAGTTTTTTCTTTTCGTAGCTTTAATAATAAAACGTCACAGTCACATACCAAAATTCTAGGACAAGCTAGGAGGAGGATGTGCACATGTACACCACTGTCGGTGTGGCGCCCGAGAGGTCAGGGGTCACACCACATGCCTGCGGACTGACTGGGAAAGCTTCTCAACATATCAGAGCTTAACGCTTCATTGTTTTGTTTTACCAACGACCAGCCTTAATGACCTGTGGTAAGAGACTTTAAACATGGCCACTTTATGCTCGCCTTCATGAACAGACGTTATCATGCGTCGTGACAGACAGTTACCAGGAAGGGCTGGAGTGTGATAACAGGCGAGAAGAAGTGAGAGGACAGAGGTAAAAGGAAGGGAAAGAGATTAAGGTGAAGGACAGGGGGCGCAGTGGAGTGATAGTGGCGGTGGTGGGGAATGGACATAGCTAATGGGAATGTCTGGACGAAGAGGAAAGAGGTGGAGGTGCAGTTGTGTGAGAGAGGCAGGGAACGGGAGGGGAGGTCAGAGGCAGGATAAGGCCGAGGAATGTCCAGGGGAGACCACTGCCGTTTCACAACGTACTGAGCATGTGGCAAAAAACACACAGAGCTATCCGGAGTATTGTGCCAAAGGACGCGCGTGGCCACCCCCTGGGATGAACAAAGACTCCCGTCCATCCCTTGGCACACACCGGGAAGGCCAAGATCCCGCTCACTGGACAGCACACAAATACAAACTCACACACACACACGTGTAATGCTAATATCAAACAAGTCATCTTCTTTAGAGGGACGCACCGGGTAAATCCACTTGGGAAGTTGACACTGGAGGGGAAAGACGAGGAAAATGTAAACATGTGTCTTCTCCCTCCTCCGGCCACTGAGTGAGAGAGAGAGAGAGAGAGAGAGAGAGAGAGAGAGAGATGGTCTTCACATGTAAACCTAAAGTGTGGGGACCTCTGCGTGTAAATCTGTGTGTGTGTGATCCTACGCGCGGAGATTAATGTCAGTAACTCATGCGCGTAATCCTCTTACGTAGCCCTCCGTATCTGTAGACCTCTTGTACACAACCCTAGCCTAGTCGGCCCCATGTGTGCAGATTTATGAATACGACACCCAAGCATGCAGCCCTGGTAGTCTCATCCACGCAGTTCCCAAGACGTTATGTGAGCGGATATCTGGATGCGTGCACAGCCGTGCGTATGGCCTTCACCTGCGTACCGCCAAGCGTATCCACACCGCAGGTGGGGTCTCTGGTGCCGCGCATTAGATATACCGGTGCCAGTTACCACAGAGCCTGACTCGCAACATCACCAACACATTCGAATCACCTTTCGCTGAGCTGCTTGTAAACAATGGCTCTATTAATTTCAACACAAAGGAAAACAATAAAGAATGCAAAAGTAAGAGAAAAAAATGTCAGGCGTTGAAAAGGAAAGATAGATGAGCGTAAAGATATCACATAAGTAAAAGACTAAGTGGTCTGTGGCTTCGCATGTTTCTTCGCTGACACTGTTCCAGTCTCGATCCAGTGCGAATGATTTTTCCTTAACGGAACACCGAGCACCAAAATGAGACATATCGTCGTTCGTCGCCTTTTAGAGAGATTGTAATATCCTCCGATGTGCAATATTGGGCTGGTAACGTACTGCCAGCTGGGAGTACTGGTGGATGCGCTCGGCACCGTCCCAAGAAACGCTGAGAGGGAAAGTGGCCTTGGGAGCGGCGAGGCGTCTGGGATAATCACATCATTCATCACTTTTCTGGTGGTACAAACGGGAAGGCGGCGGGGTACAGCCTTAAGAGCACCCTTGCAGCCAGCTGGCAAAGGGATGATGATGCACGTGTCATGTAGTCACCATCTTACACAATGACATCCGTCAGTCTCTCGTGCTCTCTTAGACCTAGCCGAAGGCTCGTCTGTACAAATAACAGAAGGCCTCAGAAAGAATATTTATCAAATGCTCTCGAGGAACCGGAGGTGTAATTTGAAATGCGGATGAGGGACATTCCTCTGGCGAAGCGGTCCAGTCGTGAGGCAAAAAACGATAGTGAAGATGCTGCGGTAGCCGTGAAGTGAAGAAGAGTCGGATGGACGTCCCTGGGTTGGCGGATGACTTGAGGGTGAGAAACGCCCATGGCCACCAACATTCCTCACAGTCCACCCTTTTCAACACAGGTTCACCCTGTCATGTCGCCTCAAGGGGATGCAACTTCGACAAAAAATAAAAAAGACCTGGAACCAATACTTTACGTCCTGATCACAGGTATCTAGCGCTCTACCCACGAAGAAAACAAATAATGCCAGATAATCTACGCCTGTCAGTCGTGAAGAAAAAACAGTGTGGTGTACAGCAAGGTGGGGATCTCCATACGGAAGCTCATTCACATCCTTTTTTTCTGCTCCCGTGCAGGACACCTCGAAGATTCTCGTCGAGGACACGAGTCTTGTGACTCTGGCCGGGGTGGGGTACCGCTCTGGGACTTCCCCAACACTCGCTCGCATGGCTATAATCGGACTTGCTCGGCCTACCTCAATGACTATTTGTTATTTTCCGTTGTAACTCTGTCTCTCCCATCGGGTGAACGACTGTTCTCTACAGTTACGGGTCAGCGTTATGCTGCTGGAAGATTTGTAAGTTTCAGACAGGTTCCAGAAGGTCGAAAATAATCACATAAGAAATTTCGTGTTCCTTAGCATTAGCATCGGTATGTGTGGGACATCCTGTTGTGGACGTGATGTGGGATGTAGTTTACCAGGATATATTCCGCTGGAAAAGCCGTTCTTCAACCCATGTCACAGAAGCTCCGTGAAGGCGACACAGATGGTGTAGTCACTAGAAATTATTTCAAGTGGTCCTAGAATTCCTTTGGGGAGACGCCACAGATCTCTCCACTGAGTAAGGATGGATGCAAAAATTTTGGAAAGGAAAAAACTAGCCTTTACTGGAAATATAATGGACATTCATACACACACACACACACACGTACACACACACACAAAAGGTCCAGAGGGTAGCAACAAAGATGGTACTAGAACTAAAGGAGCTTAGCTACGGTGAGAAGTCAGAGGCTATCAATCTATCCACTATGGAAAAAGAAGAGCAAGGGGTGACACGATCATATCATCTAATTTATAGTGATGATGCCAACTGCGAAAATTTCTTCGATAGATGCAGAGACAGATCAACCACAGTCCATAACATGAGATTAAGCAAGAAACGTGTCAGCAATGATATAATGAAATATTTCTAAAGGTACATGATAAGTGAATGAATGGAATGAATTGAGTGATGATAATGTGAATGCGGACAGCACGCAGGAGTTTAAAAAGATGTGTGATTGTACAGAACGTTTAAAGCGATGGTTCCCTACACCAGTGGGAGTCTCTCCCCGTAATGTTCATGTGGGTAATTACAGGTGGCGCTCCGTGAAGACAGAACTTCCTTCCTGTACAGTACAATTACGTAATTACAGACGGGTCCTCACGAGTGGAAAACTCTCTCCTTATACTGTAAAAACGGGTATTTGCACAAAAAAATGCGCATGCGTACACATACGTATGGTCACGATTGTATTGCGTAGAAACACTCAAATGTACAAACACAAACAAGTGTAAACATACGTAGACAGACAGACAGATACAAACACACACAAACACATAGATAAACACACAAACTGAACCTTGGCCAAAAGAATCTTTTTACATTACGGGTGCCGCAGAGGAGACTTAGGCAGCTGCTGCGTTTAAATTCACTGGACTCAATATATCCTGAATGGTGCTCCTGTGTCGGGCGCGCCCCATACAACACATCCTGAGGGCGCGTCCCAGCTGAGTGTGGGACCAAACTTTCAAACTCACACGAGGAAGTTCCTGTCATATGCATGTCTCGTGAGACTCCTCCCCTCTGAACGTACACTGTATACCACAGAAGCAGAATCTTATGGTGAAGCAGTGAGGGTTGCTGCACTCGACTGCCATGAAGGCTCGAGTGGATGAAGCAGCGCATTAGCTACCAGCTATCAACATGGGTGCCCATCTGCTCAGCAGACGGAAACAGAATAAGAATTACTCATCTCTAATCCCTTGAGCACAACGGAACGACCCTTGAGCACGAAGGTACGATCCTTGAGTACGACAGTACGACCTTTCAATACGACGGTTCGACCCTTGAGTACGATCTTTGGGGATGATGATATGGCCTTAAACCAGGCCCTTTACGAGTTAGATGGAAGGACCCGGTATCATACCCAAGGGACATCCCGTCGTGCTCAAGGAGTTACAGATGTGTCTCAGATAGATGTGGCACCATGTCTTTCAAAACGTTTCTCAGATTCGAAGATCTAATGCTGGATGACATTCGCTGGCATATATATATATATTGCCAGCCTCAGGAGCAAGACTTGACGACAGTGTGAAATACCTGTCAGGGTTGACTCTCACGGCTGAAGTGTAAAAAAGAAAACGAGGGTCATATTTACATATCCTAAATTACCTATATGAATTTTATTTCAAACATCTTGTGTCTCTCGTAACATGTCAAAATTTTTCAAAGTACAAATCTAAGAAACATTTATCATCATCTAGATTATCAGTTATAATGATGATATACAAACAATGAATACTTCGAATATAAAAATCAAAAATGATAAATTTCAGATTTTTACTGTAATATAAGAATTAAAAATGGTAAATTTCAGATTTTTACATTATCTTTTTTCCCCCAAAAATATAATACTTACAGTTACCATTATGACAACCTTTTAAAGTGCCAAGCTGTCATAAATTTTCAGTCTTTATTTCAAACAAGAACTCTAAAAGAGACATGAAAAACGAACCCTGGAAGATGGGGTAGGTCAACCATAGTGAAGGTGTACGTGTCTGGCTCTTCTCCATGTACGGCCATAACGTGACTACTGGTTGCTGCAGCGCCTCATCCTAGGAATTAATCAACAGAGTTTAACAATCTGTCTTCCCGCCCTTACCTCACTGTTCGTTTTTCCACCACAGGAATCAATTTGGCGATGCTGGAAAGTGGTGTCCTCATTCTTCTCACTAAACCTACACATTCTTACCAAGATCCTTTCTACCCAAACCTCTCCATAGATAACCATCAGCCCCCAAGTAGAAATGAAATGCTCACCCCAGCCTCACACTGCAGTAACCTCTAAATCACCAAATGCATACACATAGAAATAATCCGATAAGCACTATACAACCATCCTTCTAACTCAGTCTTAAACTCCACCCAACACATCAGAGGCCACACTCCCCAGACAAACACGAGTCACACTTTCCCGTCTAAGCGCTGGATCTCACCCATCCTCACAACGCCACAAACACCGTTTCAGCATATCCCAAGACCCCTCATGCCCACAACTAAGAAACTGAACACTTACTACCCAGCTGCTCTGCACTCTTTTCAAACAGACGCACACACATCACTCTGTGACCTATGCTCCCGCCTAGTGCTCGTGGCCGGCTTCCTGGGAGCTGCTCAGGCCTCAGAAAGACAGAAGAAACTCCTGGGGCTGGAGGTGTATATATATATATATATATATATATATATATATATATATATATATATATTTATTTTTATATATATACT
>JAYMFT010017332.1:0-31337 GCA_038088735.1 Panulirus argus | reverse complement strand
CTCTCTCTCTCTCTCTCTCTCTCTCTCTCTCTCTCTCTCTCTCTCTCTCTCTCTCTCTCTCTCTCTCTCCCAGAACGCAGCGAGGGGGTTGGGGTGGGGGAGGCCCGCCACAGACCCACTAATGAGATTTTGATAACCAGAATAATGTTAGACGGCCCGGTTCCTCTGGCCTCAGGGGGCAAATTCACAGGAGAGAGGGAGAGGGAGAGAGAGTGGAGTGTGGTGGTGGTGGTGGAGATGGAGGGGGAAGGGGGCCGAGTGGTGGAGAAAGGGTGGTGGTGGAGTTGGTGGTGGAAGAAGAGGTGTGGCGCGAGAGAATAATGGATGGTAACGCCGATGAAATAATAACAAGGCAAAGTCGGACGTTAGAGAAAGAGAGAGGGAATACTAGCGACAAGATCTCTCCCAAATGGCAGCGATCTAGTTTGTCAGCGTCCACAGCTCGGGAAATATTTAAGGGGTTATGAAGAACGTTGGGTCGTTAGTTGTTGGTCAGGTGTTGTGAGTGAGAGATGGTTATGACTGAGAGAGAGAAAGAGAGAGGGAGAGAGTATTTAATGAATATTCTGAACTCCCCAAAACAATCACGACTTCGGCCTGACGCCTCCGCCTCGTGCGACCGACCGAGCGACCGAGCCAAGCAAGATGTAGGATTCAGTTATCATCACAACCAATCCTTCAGTAACACTACACTGTGGGGCCCGCCGGAGCATCAGGCACACTGGCAGTCTGGAAGCCATTGTTGCCCGTCAGATGTACTACTGTGGATTTATGGAAGGCCATACATCACGGAATAACATAAGACGTTAGCATAACTGTCTTATTATCTTTTTTCATGAATGGCGGGAAATCCGCTTGTCGTTCTCGTAGCGTAACTGGACAGAAATTAAA
This sequence comes from Panulirus argus, assembly GCA_038088735.1. Classification (NCBI taxonomy): domain Eukaryota; kingdom Metazoa; phylum Arthropoda; class Malacostraca; order Decapoda; family Palinuridae; genus Panulirus; species Panulirus argus. Next base: position 30,446 of record JAYMFT010017332.1, on the reverse strand, counting down.
GAGGCGGTATCGCAAATGTTTAGCTGAGAAATATATATCTCAAAGCTTAATACGGATACTGTAGAAAAAAATAAGAATATTATTGCTCATATATCTGAATAATTCCATATGGAAAATATTTGAATCATAATAGTTTATGAGATTTCACAAGTAGGTTGATATAATACAGGACCTCTGACTGGCGAGGAAAGTTTAAGTATGGCGTATCAGTATTGTGGAATTAGACATGGGGTCCCTCGGAGACATTCGTATGTCGTGCATATCTCAGTTATTCGTAATTATTTCCCATACTTAATTTTCCTTCGCCAGTTGACTGGTTGGGAGTCTCTGATGTTTCATCCTTGCGTAAGCCAGGTACCCATTTCATCGACCAACCCCCAAGGGAGGATGAACAGCTGGGTTGACTGTGGACCGACTGTCACAACTAGGATTCGAACCTATGCGCTCGACCCCGGGCGGCCCTCCGGTACATCAGCTAGTAGGAAAATAGTTATGAAGGAGCACCGTATAGTGAGAGAAATATGCTGACAGGAATTTTGTAGTTAAGAATGAATAGAAAAACGTTGTGATCTAATATCAACTGCCGGATGCTCTGTGGAAGAAATACCGTATTCTGTCCACTAATCTGTCAAGGGAAAATATACTGAAATACATGTAAATTACATGGTCATTAAAAATACACGCAGTGTCATGCAGTGATGATTTCTGTTGAAGTACTTGTCTACCAGTGATTTGAATCTGTTGATAGTCATCGTCTATGAATATCCAGCGGTAGATGACTCCAATGTTCCGTAACTCAACTGCTCAGGAAACTTCTGCCCACGTCTGTAGTGCATATCCTTCCCCTCATCTTCAGTGAGGGCTTTTGTGATGCAGTGAGGACTGAGAAGACATTAAGGCTTTGCGTTATACGATTAGAGATGGTGAGAAGCATAGCACACGATTAAGGCCTTACGGGACATTTCATTCATTTGGGGTGGCGCGATGAGGGCTTATCACATTATGAGGGCGGTGTGAGGGTCGGTGAGACAGTGGGGTGAGGTATGATTTACTGGCACATGAGGGCTGGTCTGCAGGCCTTGTGTAGGGCTGAGCCAGGGGACGGTTAAAGGACCCAGGGCCAGGGCTGAGCATTGGTACAGGCGAGGAGGAGCTGAGTGAGATTCTGGTCTAGAACTCAGGCAGCGAGGCATCACATATACGTAACCCCGCAACCCCGTCATGCCCCTACAGTGATCCATCTCATTATCCATAAAGAATTCTCAACTGGGGATAAAGTCCTGGCGGGCCCGTCTTGTCTCCATGGTTCGTCTGTGCCTCACGACACATTGTATTGAGAAGTCCTCGAATGCTCAGTCACTTGAAATAAAAAACTATTTTTGTCCCAAAAGTGTTTGTTAAATGTTGATTTATAGTTATTTCTTTTCTGTCTTTTCTTCTCAAGTTCTGTAGATACGGTGCATAAATTCTTGCGATTTATGACCGATGCGAAGTGCCTGATTTGAATTGGAACTCGGGCTGAGCGAGAGGACCTATAGGTAGCGGACGACAATCGGTGAAATTAGCGTGAAGGAGTTAAGGAGGATCAGGGGCGGAGCCATCCACCCCCTGCCTCTGGAACCCCCCTGGGACGAACAATTATTCGCGAGGAATGTACATTATAGCTTCCTTATCACTGGGGTTTTACTAGCCTCCAAGTATGTATCTGAGGTGCGGGTGAGTAGCCAACAATATCAGTCCTTTTATTTGGCGGGCGGAAGTCGCAGTAGTGTTGTGGGGACAAAGTGAATTAATGGCGGGAAGCGGTTGCCGGGTCAGATCCTATTGTGGTTTGAAGATAAGGTGAGGATACATTTTCGTGGTGCTTCCCCTGAATCATCTCCTCAAAGCAGAGCATAGTGTAGTATCACTACCATATCATTCATGGGATTAGTGGTATTACTAATGTATCCCTCGCGTTTCAATCGTTTTCTTTATCCGTGGCGCCATTCGATTGTCATTTTTCGTAGCATATGATATTATTCGATTTTTTAATCCACCTTACGCATATCTCAGACAATTCTTAATGCTTTCATCGGTTATATTCCAGTGACGTCGTCCTATGGAATTTATGTATGTCTGGAGGTTGTACGGGTTAAAAGAATCACCAGCAGTGTTTATGGATTGAATCTCACCAGCGATGTGGCCCCTCACCTCATTGTAAGATAAATATTTCCCATTTTAAGCTTTGTTCCCTGGATGGTTCATTTGGCCGGTCACACCTCGACCAGCACCAGATTGGGCCGGCCAGCCTCGACCCTCCGTAATTGTGCATGTTAAACTGACCATGAGCCTAGCATGAAATGAATATTTTCCTTCGGCGTTCCTCCGAATATTTGCTCATATAAACCAATCCCCTCCTAATCCAAAAGGACCCTTAACCTCCTCTATACACCGCGTGCCTCCCCTTGGTGAGGCTGGGGTATCGACACGGTGTGCTATAGTTTCTGAGTATCTACACAGAAGACTATGCTTAATCTGTGAATTATAGCCGTCCCATCAGCCAATAGACCCCTGCCCTTTCTTTTGGTGGAGAAGTGTCAAGAGTAGGCCTACACGGAGGGGACCATTTATCCCTCAGAAGCAGTTGTCGTGGGTGGCCATTGTCGGGGCGTCGGAGGGTTGAGGTGGCGGCGGCGGCGCCCTCTGTGTTGTGGCGGGAGCGCAGGAGCCGACACTTTATGGCGCGCCCAATACTGGACAAATTGCCGCGCCCGGACTGCTCCTCTCTTACCCACTTCCTCTCACAGATAATGTACGCTGGGCGCTGGTTTATGCCACCTTACTTAAAGACAGAAAACAAGTTTTATACTATCCTACCGGGCGTTCAAATGGGCTGAGTTCGTTTGACGATCTGAAATTATACCCGCTTTCTTAAATCCAATCATCTGATATTATTATGAAGTTGCTGTATTTTGTGTAACGCTTCTTATGCTCAGACTAACACCATTTTTATGAGATGACATCACTGCAGCACAAATCAGGGGCTCTCAAAGTATAGATTTCTCATTACATTCAAATATTTATTTTGTTTGCTAACAGAACGGCTTTTAATCTTCAGGTATAATAAACGTCGGTGCAACTGCCAAGGGGAGTGCACATAACCCATACTGAACCTTGATACATATCGCTATTTGCCCCAGGGAAGGTATACAAGTCAGCTACATATAAAATCAGACGACAGAGAATTTGATTTGAAAACGATCGGTTTAATCATGCCAAACTTGCCTACTGTGTATCACTTTATTTGGTCGCCTCGTACTCGAAATTACTTGTTTTTTCACCGTACGGCCTGAGGTGGATGGTTATCAGAAATATTCTATTTCTAGCGGGAGTGATTATATTTGCTTTCTGAGTATATCATGGCTGCTTATATCATTAATCACCGGATCATTACAGCACCCGTCTGCATGCTAGCTCTTTTTTTTAGCGGAGGAATGACGACCATAAATTTTTGTCCAAAGACTCCAATAAAATTAACAATATTCATTACGGTAAATAAGTTTTCTCCATACTTGTTTTAGTGGCCCAACAGGTTCATATTTATTGGTTAACGTTCATTGAAATTCTGTGTAAGGTAGAAATCACAATAGTAGCAGCATCACCAATAGTACTGATGACAGTAATATCATAACATGAGATGTGCCAATCGTCGTAACTATAATACCAAACCCTCAGTCTCTCCAAAGGAATGTAGTATAATTTTACCTCCATGAACCAGTATGTGTACTGTGTACGCCTGGGCACAGCGGCCCCGAGAGCGATACGAGACAAAGGCGCAGTGAAGCCACAGAACACATAAACATGGATTTGGGGGCATCACTGTGGTTGCTGGTAGCAGGAGCCTAGTGACCTCGCGATCCGTTACGCTCTCCCGCCCGCCTCACCAGTTGGGCCATCTTGAGAAGAAAAAAAATAATGGTCATTTGAATCCAACATCGCTTTGCACTTTTACCCGCCTTGTTTAAAGATGTCAGTGCACCGCGCATACGCCAACCCGACATCGTAACCAATTATTTGAATATTAGATATTTATATTACTAAAATGTTAAGAGCAGAACGACTGAGGATTTATTGTTCTGTTGAAAGGAGCATTTAACCACCACTGAAGGACTGGTATTCAGAACCATAGCCAACTGCAGTCGTCAGGCATACAGATCTGGGCTGAGAGCTGGGAAGCCATGGCTAGTGTGGATCAGGCTCTCAAAGGCTCATAAAGTTTGCGGTTGATGGCCTCCACTGCTATCAAAAGTCCGTGATATATCTATATATATTCTTAAAATTCTGTTTCGTCTTTATTCTTTGCAGGATGTTATCCTTTTAAGAACATCGGCTCTACTTTCGTAGCTGGATTAAATAATGTATCTTAGTTTAATCCATTGACTTCTCTCCGTGTGATATGATGGTATTCTATTCCTACGGTTCCGTAAATTTCATATTCAGTAATCCTGAGAGACTGAGTATCTCCAACGAGATATTACCAAAGGCAGGGCTAACGCAAAGCGCACATAACATGAAATTATAGTTACGAAGAACGGAGTCGAGTGAATAAAGTGTTATCAAGTGTTAGCTCTATTATGTGTGTTTGTTTTACGACAGGTAATTGGACTTTAACCTCTGGAAAGCAAAAAAGTGTAATAATGGAAATTGATTTATTAGTATTTTATTTCTTTTTTCAATATCCAATGGCGTCAGTCGGGTTTGACATGCGAAATCGGTAATACCCAAGTGAATCGGGTGTCAGGATTTTTTTTTTTATTCACTGCATTTTGTTTCGCTCGCTTTGCACAGCACCAGTCGGTAAAAAGTACAAATAGCACTAAAAATCGGGATATTTTTCCGTAACCTAACTTGATCTAACCTAGCTTGAACGTTTAAAAAGAAAACAACGATCGCTATTTTGGTGACGATGAAAACATTCTTTAAGACAGAAGACATGCCACTAGCAAAAAACCACAGCCTGCTCATAACCATCTCGGATGAAAAGAAAAAAGTTAAAGCAAGAGATATGTAGAAGAGTTAAAATTACAACTCATTAGGTCTTTGTAAACCTGACTTATAAGATTATAGGAAGAGAGAGAGAAGAAAAATGATATTTCCGCTGCACCGCAGTTCGAGGAAAGATATCATAACGGTCAATCTTCATGTGGCTGGTCTCTACGCAGAAACTAATGGAAATAGCAGACAGTCCCATACTGTGGGTCCAGGCCTTATGGTAGCTGGGACACAAGCACACGCTTCAGGGGACCAGTGACCGAATAACAGCAAGCAGAATAGAAAGCATCAGAAATTAGAAATATCGTTATTCCGAAAGAAAAAGTACAAAGCCAAAAAATATTCAGCCTATCTTCCTTGTAAGGACGTCTGACTAATGTGACATGAATTCATTAAAACTTGTGTAATAGATTCATAGAATAACAACAGATACTGAACATATGTAGTGTGAGAATTGTCCGAGGACGACTAGTTATAAGGCGCAATCGAGAATATTCCGACATATCAGGAAAGTTGTACGTAACATTGTTGATGATAAAATAACACAATATCGATTAAATGAAATACTTTAGAAACACAGAATGTATATAACTCCAATTATTTATATATTCATTTTATTTACATATTACATTTTGGAATCTAATCTGCTGTTCAATAATTGTTCGGGTAAAAACATGTGGACTTAATGCTCCTAAGAAGCGTTAGGTGGGACGCAGTTGGTAAGGACTTACAAGGTTGAGGGCACACCAGAAAGCCGGTTGTGGTCCGTATAGGAAGCAGCACTTGATATATTTTTACTGATTCAAGTCGTAAACCGCATGTAAAGTCAAGTGAGTTCATTACAGTTGGTTTTATTGTATCGGGCTGAAGTGCAAGTAGGTACGAGTAAGTGTAAATGAACAAAGTTGATAAGTATATTCCTTAAGATACGTAGGCAGGATCTTTAGGTAAGCATGTTAATTAGAATTCATGTGGCTTTGGTGATAATTTTTGGGATAACTTGTTTTAAGACATAATTTGAGCTTCAGACAGATGATAGCCTTATAGCTGGCAACATACAGTAAAGGTTATGGTTTGTGTCAATGGTATAGCTTACATTCTGGGGTTATGGTCGAGCCGCAGCGAAAATACTGGGATAAAAGTGAAACCATCTTTACTAAATCTCCCTAATGGTGATCGGAGCTCCCAACCTCTGCCTCTAGCCTACCTCGGTGTAACCCAGAGATGGATAATCATTCGAAAACATATGAAGAAGTGTTCATGCTAGCAAGCCATCATCCAATATGGCCGCCCTTGTATACACTCGCGCTCGACTTTATGTGAAATCTCGGTATCATTATTTTCTCCTTCTCAACAACCTTTTTCGTTGTTGGATAACTCCAAAAATGCTTCTTCTACTGAATAGATTTAAAGATTGCTAACAAGATGATTCAAGATAAATAATTACTGTGCAGAAGGAACGATATTTTGCCAACTCGACTAGTCTAACGTTATATTGCCGACTATATTAGTTTCGTGTTTTCAAAATTATTTTGCCTTTCACCAGTTCAAAGGTTGTTAAAAGTTACTTGAGATAGGCTAGGGATGCATTAAGATGAGTTAGGGTTTTTTTAGTGGGGATATGATCACATTGACGTAGGCTAGGTTTACGTTGATGAAGGCTAATGTTACATTGAGGTAAGAAGTAGTTACATTGATGTAGGCAGTGGTTACATTGATGTCAACCAGGATCACGTTGAGATAGACTTGGAATACATTTTAGATAGGGTGGGTTTCCACTTAAGCAGACTAGGATTACGTTGAGGTGGGATAGGATTACGTCGAGGTAGACTAGGGTTACGTTGAGGTATGTCAGGTTTACACAGAGGGAGTTGTAGGGTAAAGTACCTCGTAAATAACATAGATATGGATAAAACGCGAATGAAAAGGATTCCTTATAACTAGTTAGTACAGTTGCTGTAGAATAGGCGACTCGTGTATTACTCAAAAGAAACACATTTAGGTACCCATTGAGTTGATAGGCCTATGAAGGCGAAGGGAATAGTGGGTGAAAGTATGGAAGATAAATGTGGCACCTTTACAACCTTTTCTTGGTCGAGGAACTCTCTTAGCATGTTGGGGGAGGGGGACCTGTAAATCAGAGAAAATTGAATTTTATGACTTGCTTAGGTGGGATACTAATGTAATTTTTTTTTTTTTTTTTTTTTTTTTTTTTTTTACTCATTTGGGTCGTCTCTTTAATGACCACCAGACGAATGCATCAGGAAAGTTTTAAATTACTTCAATGGCCGTTAGTCTTTTATGGATCTGTGGCCGTTTGATTCTGCAAGGAAGTGACGAATTAATGTTTCCAGATGAGACCTAAATTAGCCACATCCGGTGCATAGCCTTTCATGCGTAGTAAGATTTTAGTTATTGGAGGAGAGAAATGTTGAATGTGCCCTCTCGCTCTCCGTCTCAAACACGTGGATTGTTGGCATTCGGCCCACAAACACACTCCATCTCACACAAGGTCACCATTTTACTTCGAAACATCATGATTCCCAGAAAATAAAGGTGTCAAATAGAGTAAGATTAAGAAAACACAAGTGGACTTAGAAATAAGGTTTGTTCAGTGCAGTTATCGCATATGCACCATGATTATGTTTTTCTTTATTCGGAAGACTGATGTTTCGGTTGTGTTAACATGCAACATGTAACTCACATGGCTAACTAAATTTTCCTGCAGTGAAACGCCACGCGCCTGCCCTGCCTTCAGGCACTATCCCGTCGCAATCAGTCGTAGATAATTTGCTACTCTACCTATAGGAAAACAATGTAGAATACTTAACAGACTGAGATAAAACTAAGTAATTAAATTTGCTTGAATTCCTTGGATTATTATTAAAGTTCTCAATTCGATATATTGTAAAGTGCGGCAAGAAAGGTAGGATGACTATTGTTTTGCCCAACGTGGTTAGGTCATAAGGAGTTAGCACCAAGAATGTGAAAATTAGAGTGCACATGTGGCTTAAAACAGTCCCAGATGAATCCAGGAATGATACTAGGACATGTGTATGGTAGCAGCAAACAACAGTATTGTGAAAGAAGCAGATACATGGAGATTACTGGGCGTTTTGGTTGGCGAAAGCTCTTCATGGCTATTTATTATTGGGCAGATACTCCCACACAAATTTTCACCTTTTTACTTTTCTACTCTACCATTATGCCAGAAAACTTCTTGTTACGTATTAGGGCGAGGTGACCAACAGCTGTGATGATGCGCTAGCGACTGGCTTAACATATATTGGGTTCGTTGGATGCATCTGGGAATGCCGGAAATCAGGGGATAAGAAAATGAATAATAACTTTTGATATTTCAGGATGAATAAAAACGCATTGGGTTCATCAGCGAAATTAATTGTTTCGAGGTTAAATATAAACGTAGTGGTTATTTTGCTGACAAGTCGACACTGGTTGCTAAACTATTTTTCTAACTAGTTTATTATCAAATTTTCTTAATTGTTATTGGATTTATCTTTTCATATAGATGAAGGGTATTTGTAAATAGCGAAATTCTTACGAATACCAGTTTTAATGTGTAAAAAGGTGTCTTAATTGCAGGGGGTTGCGGGAGAGCTCATAGTTGTTGCAATCTTGAAATCAAGGGAAAGTGTTGGGTAAGTCAAACTAGTAACCATGATTTACATAAAACCTTCAACTGAGTTCGAGTCCAGCTTCACCTGGACCCACGCCAACCTCAGCGTAACCCACAGGTCGCGTATGGACCGGTAAACGGCATCAAAGGAAAACGAGTTAAAACAGGTGACGCCACTTTGAAATATGATTATTATTTACTTCCGCAGTTAAATAAATTTGAATTACTTCCAGACTCCTTAAAACTGCAGCTTAATAAGTAAACATAAAAAAGAAAAAGAATTCAACGCAGTTGATCTGAGCCACGTGATATGTATCTTTCCCCACGTGGAGTTGCATGAGGAGCGAACAAAAATCGACCAAATTGACAACCTTAGATATGAGATATATAGCAGTGAGTGTGGGGGAAGACTATCCTTTAAGCAGCTTGAGGATTGACGTGTTACTAACATTCATGATAACAGTATGACGGATTTCTGAAATAAATATGAACAAAAGCATTTGCAAAGGTAGTCGAGAATGCCCTCGCTATCAGGTTGGTGTTAAAAGTTCAGGTTATACATAGAAAACTTAAGACCATATCGATCAAATAATATATTCTGAAAGTTAAAATAAAGAATCATGGTTATTTGCGTTTGTCGTTTTGAAGTTTGATTTGGTCTTGGATGATTGATCAGACGAATTTATGTGTGTATCCTTTGAATAATCCTGAAAATCGGGTGGGAGGCTGCGTTGTTAACCTGGACTCGTGAGTCGCGTCAGGTCACGCAAGTTGACGCAACACGTACTAACAGTAGTCCACTGTGCAGCATTCAGGATAGCGAGCGGTCATCAGAATTTCTCTCCGGGTACAGTTCTACACAGCTTTCAAAGTCATGTGAGTTTTTATTTTATATTGTACCTGGCTGTGGTATTATTGTATTTGTTTGGGGAACAATAAAGTTCATGTTCCCATAATTACATATGCAGAATCCTGTTCTTAGTGCATTGATGTCGATTCAGCCAAGACCTTGATTTTGGGAGGAGTGTTTAAGTAACATTCAGCTGGTTAGAACTAGTAAACCCAGCATGATATGTGATAGTCTGTGGTTTGGGTTTGCATGCAAATATAGTTAGAATCCTAGTTGAAGGCATCGTCAACCAACATGTCATATTGTAGGTCTAGTCTGGTCACTACATTTGCATGATGATTGAATATATTTTTGTGATTTTTGTTTAATGAATATATTTTTGTGATTGCACCAGGAACTGGTAACATCTTACAATAAGCAGCTGTAATTCATTTTAGCTTGGTTTTGCTTTAGTTGTGGCATTTCATTAATTTTTTTTCTACTTTTGCAGTATTAAAGTATTACATAAAAGATGGAGATAAAGCAATAATCTCGTATTCTAATAAAAAGGTCTATCACGTGTTGGAGAGCGGCTGTGTTAAACTGCAGGTAAAATACTGGCTTACCGACGGATCACTCGACAGTGCCTAGCAGGCAGGAAGCCTGCAAGTCCTTTACCACAGCCATGCTGAGCGTAACCCAGAGTTGGATAATCCAAAGATAGTTATCATCTGTTGAGGCTTTTCAGTATCGAATCTTATAAGCCATCTTCAAATATGGCCGTTCTCCACATTCCCGTTGGACAGAAATCTTCGGTGATCATATTATTTTCACTAATTATTTAGTCCGTTTTCGATATTTTCTACGGCTATTCTTTCAGAGAGTAAGCTTGAAAAAGTTGCCAATACTTTGGAGCAACTGACTATTATTAAGCCAATTATTCCGCGGCGGAGTCGAGCGTTAATTTGCCGCTAGTTTAGTTTAGATGTCTATTTTCCCATTCATTAAAAGTGCCGTTTCTAACATCCACCGGTTTGCCATAGATGTGGTCAGAATCATTCACAAAAACTTCAAAAACTTTCGGAAAAACAAATTCAGTCAGTCGAAATTTGAGTTTACAAACCTAACGTAACTTAACAAAATTTGGTTTGATGCTCTTAACAATACCTCCCAGTCGACGACTTTAGGTTACATTGAGTTAGGAGTACACTGAGGAAAGCATTTCTTTCACTGATGTATTTTACTGAGTTTTGTGTTATGATTGGAAAGGCTAGTGTGTTGAGGTAGTCTGGGATACATTAAGGTTATGTTTAATTAGACTGGTTTTATTGAGGTAAGAAATTTATCTTCTGGTGAGCAAGGGTTAAATTGAGGTAGTCATGGTTTAGCAGGGTTAAATTAGATTAGTCAAGGGTTTGCTGGGTTGCATTGAGGAAGCTAGAGTTTGGTTAGGTGTACTAGGGTTATGTTCTGATAGTTTCGGTCATGTTGAGGTAGACTGTGGTCATGGGAGACCCTTATTTGGGGATTAGGTAAGGTTGGTCAGTATGATTGTTTCGACCATATTATTTTAATCATATTATTTGCATAGACAGAAAGATGGCACTGGGAATGAGCTCTCCAGCAACGCCAGTGGACTTTTTTTAATTGAAATGGATCTTTTGGATGATCTGAAGTAATAATTATATCATTCTCAATAATCTTAAAATATTTCTATTGTATGTAGATATATCTAGTTATAAAATGGGATGAAATGATACAATACCAGTTGGCAAAATGAAAATAAGGGTTAAGTGAATATTTCTTGACAGTGTATGGGTCTCTTAATACAGCTTTTGATAATTCATCTACTCTTTAGCTAAGTACCGTAGCTGGCTTTAGGAAATGGCTGCTTAGGCATGAAGTGCTTTTAATAATTTTTTGAGATTTTTGAAACACCTGCACTGCTTTTTGTAGAGCTATATAGTTTAATGAATGATACTGAGTAAAGTAACGGTAATATGTGAACCAAAAGATGGGTATAATTAAAGGAAAGGTAGGTAATGCATCCTTTAAAAACCTAACAGAACCTAAGAAAACCATCTAGTCTCCTTACCTGTCAATATTTATCTTAATTTTCAATAATTTAGTTGAACTATACCAGTTAAGCTTTCAGAAGTGTACCAGATTTTTTTATGATATTCATATTTTTATCACATTGCAATATTGTATTTCATATTGCTAAGTCATTAACATGCTCTACAGGTATATCTGTAATCCCAGTTAATTAGGTAAAGCACCTGAAAAACAAGTCATTATTTTCCTTGTGAGCAGCTGTTTAGGCTTGTGGTATTATTATTATTATTAATTTAGAATCTTTTAGGAAAGAGAATGATACCCTCTTGAAACTTAAAAATACATATTTCCTTTCTTGCGGTTACATAGAGGTAGGAAAGGTGTTGCAGGTAGGAAAGGCAGCAGTCAGAAATGAAACCAGATTAGGAACAATGCTTCATAATATAACTTGACTTGAAATATAACTATGTAAGTCGCAAACAGCTGATATACATGACCCTTTTCCAACATAACTGATATTCAGGGATGTGCCCTGAAAAGTTGATAATCCTCCAAAAACCAAAATTATTGATTTGACATATTTTATATTACTTTTCTAATATCCAAAATTGATGTACTTTTTAGTTATTGCATTAAAATTCCCTAAAACTCATCATGGATAGAAAAAATTATGCACACAAAGAATTGGTAAAATATGTGGAACATTCTCCTTTATATTTCATACTTGTGTGCTTTTTCCTTTGTTAGCTAAGTAGTACTAGGAAGAGGCTAAGAAAAGGCCTCTTTCCCTTTGCAGCCATTCTCTAGTTATATGTAAATGCCCTGAAACCTCAACCCCCCTATCTTCAACCAGTCCCACCAGACCATTATGCTGTCTCCCAGCTTCTTATGCTCTAGTTCAGTCTATTGAAAGCAACAGTTCATTTTATCCCTTTCACCCCTTCCACCCTCCTTCATATTCAGGTCTTGAGCACCTGAAATCTTATTTACTCCATTCTTACATATCCAGTTAGGTCTCCCCTTTCTGGTCCGCTCAACTTTCTTACACACATATCCTCTTTGCTAACCTCTCCTCACACACACACTCCATTATGTCCATACCATTTGAACCCACCTTCAGGTCTATCAGCTATACTCCGCTTACTACCACCTCTCTCCTACCTTATCATTACATAACAATTAACCCTCCTTACTCCACATTTTGTCTTCAAACATTTCATTTCTAACTTTTCTAACTGAATACTCTTCTTGGTCTGTATTAATGTTTTACTTGAAGGTATGGAATGCTACCTGAATATGTTAACAGAAAATGCAAAGGTCTTGTGTGTAGTGAAAAGTGAAGGGGTATGCCAGATTTTACAATGGGGACATAAACAGGCTTCAAAGTTGGTTTGACATAGGTTGATAAAATTCAGCCTGTTCATATGAAAAGTAATGAGGATGGGGCATAGTGACAGACAGCCTTGATATAATTATTGCCAAACAGGCCTCCAAGACCTAGTTTCTACCCATCTCTTTACCAAAAACTCCTCACAACTCTCGTTTCTCCTTTGATGGTTCTGTAATTTCACCTCTTGACTTAGTGAACATAATTGGTATTGCTGTAACATCAACTCTTTCTTGGAAACCCCACAGTACAGGAATAGCTAAGTCTGCCTCTAAGAAACTGGATGTCCTGTGTAGATGTCGAAACTTCTCTTCTGAACAGTTGCTCTGTTTATACAAGGGATTGATTTGCCCTTGTATGGATTACTGCTCTCACATTTGGTGTGGTTCTAGCTCGGCATTCTTACTTGACAGAGTTGATTCGAAAGCGGTCTGTTTTATAAACTGTCACAGGCTAACTTCCAAACTTGACCCCCTTGCTTTAAGCCACACTGTTGGTTCACTTTCCCCTCTTGTGTTGGTATTACTTTGATTTTTGTTCCTGAGAGCTGGCTGCTTGTCTCCACACCTCTCGGTAGACCACACAATACTTGGCAAGCTGCTGCATCACATTATTATTTTGTGGCCATTGGCAACTCCAGGGTAGGCTGTTTTGATACCCGCTTCTTTCTCATCATGTCGAAGCTTTGGAACTCTCTACCTTCTCATGTCTTTCCCATTAACTGTGACCTGGCACAATTCAAAAGATAAGTTTTTCACTTTCTCAAAATTTTTTAAACACTTTACTTTGTTTTTCCTTTTCTGTTTTATAATTTTCTCCATATATTTCAATTAGGGCCCGGCCTTGATGTGGACTTTTGTCTGTGGCTGGAGCCTTTAGCATAAGAAAAAAGAAAAATAGAGTGGTTAGGGTGGGAGGGTTCATGCTGTGTTGTATAATATTGATTGCTGAGCATGATGAGGTATGATGGTATGGCAAGCACCTAAGCACTCAAAGCATGCTTTGCTTGTCAAATGACAGTTACTCTCAACTGCCACACATTACTCATAATTGTCGATCAGGGATCAACATCAGCCATTTATCAAGTTTTCTTTTAAATGTTTCTGTAGGAAACCCTTGGTTGCTTCTTATTTGTTTGGGTATCACATTGAATACTCTTAATAACTTTTGCTTATACCTTTTTGAAATGTTGACGGGTATTACATGCAACTTTACAATTTTCTATCTTCCTGTCTGATATTCTTTTACAGATATATGTACTTTCTACCCACCCACTGGTTACACAAAATTACCCTGCTTCTTACCAAATTCCCCTCCACCTACCTTTGATTGTTTGCAAGTCTAGAAATCCCTACTTTTATTGAAGATTAGTAAGACCTCTCCACTAAAATCGTTACCAAAGAGAATTCTTGTTGAATTTGCTTATGAAATTAGCGAACCACTAAGCCAAATTTTTAAGCTCTGTCTGCAAACGGGAATTTTACCAAGTTATGGAAAGGTGCTACCATTACACCTTCCTAAGAAGAATGGGAGACCTTAGACCTCTTTCCCTCACCCCTGATCTTCGTAAAATGTTGGAGGGCTTTGTTGCAGAGTGGGTCTTGGAAGATATTAAACCAGATCTTGATCCCAGACAGTATGGCAATTTAAAAGGAAGTTCTACTTGTCACTACTTAATTCATTTATTGGACACAGTATTAAAAGGAATTGAACAACTGAACAAAATGGCCCAGATTGTCCTACTTGATTTTCAGAAAGCCTTTGGTTATGTGGATCACTCGATGTAGTTATCCGTAAACTTTTTCTGTTGGGATGTCGTCCCTCACTGTTAAACTTCATATCTAGCATCCTTACAGGTCACCAACCCTGAGTACGCTATAATGATACACTGTAACGCTGGGATTGTATTACTTTTGGGGTACCTCAGGGAACACTTCTTGGACCCATTATATTCTTGGCAGTCGTCAACAGCATCTGCAAAGACACCTTTTTTCATGTTAAATATGTAGTTGATATGACATTAGCAGAAATAGTTGATGTTCACCACAATATAATATTTACAATGCAAGACACATTGAATGATTTTACAAGAGAGAGTGTTCATGTCAGAATGTCACCAAACCCCCAAAAGTGTGAAGTTATGATAATCAGTCCATGAAAAAGACCAATAGTGTACTAACAATTAACTTTAGACAATTGCAATCTACCAATAGTGCACAAATGTAAACTCCTTGGTGTATATATTAATAATGAAGTAAATTGGAATGACCACATAGATTATTTAACAAAGAAAATTAACACTTGTATATTTATATTATGTATAGCACATCATTTTGGCTTCGGCAGGGAGGCAGTGCTAACACTTTACATGTGGTTCATCAGAACATTAGAATATGCAGCCTCAGTTAGGCACCCAGGCTTAACCCAAACTCAACATAATCAGTTAGAACACATCCAAAAAAGGTGCTTCAAAATTATTCTTGGTTTTAACTATAATGGGTATGAAAGAGCTTTAGAATTACTCAGATGTGAATTGTTGTACTGCAGGTGTGAGGAGCTAAGTTTTGGAAGGGGTCTTCTGAATTCGAGGTCTCACAGACACGTTACCACAGACTTTGTATGACATACACGGCAGGGACACAAGGAAAGGCTTACAATTACTATGTGCTACTAGATGCAGAACTACATGGTATCAGAATTCCAGTAACCCATATATTGTATCAAAGCTTAACACCACACAGAATTCCTCATGATGTCTCATTTTAACAATTTGTTTCTGTATATGTAGACTTACACAGTATTTTGACATTTTTAGCATTGATATTCCTTTCTAAGAGACTTGATTGTTCTTAATATGCTTTATATGTTCTTAGTTTATCATTTTTATCTTTCATTTTTCTAAGATTTTGTAATTATAGGGATAAATCCAAATTTAATTCAAACTAGTTATTGTAAACCAAGACACTTATGTTTTATATTGAATGATTCATTGTATAACTTTCTTGGTCAATAAACCATATATTATTATTATTATTATTATTATTATTATTATTATTATTATTATAAAATTCGTAACATTCTTCTTCATTTCCCCTCTTTACTGGCATCTATTAATTACCATGTACCTTTCTAATCCTCATATAGGCTTTACAGATTAAGCACTTTCAACCTTTTGTGATATTTAATGCAATACATTTCATCAGTTTTACTGGTAAAATGTTTCTATATTTTTTTAAGGTTTTCTAATTCCATTTGTTTGAGTGTTGACCAAATAATGCTGTAGTATACAATTTTGCATCATATACACTGGTTGAATTTCTGGTTGAATTTTTTTATCATTAGTTTTATATCAATATGCAAGTTCTCATTATCATATAACTCATTACAGTATTTGGCTTGACAGTTGTATATTAAAATGCTCTCAGAATTTTAGATTTTGATTGGTTAGTTTCATCTTTAATGATCTTTCCATGCTCTGTCTTTTCCTGTTGGACCTTTGTGTGTGGACATTGATAATTTAACAAGTGTCCCCTAACTTATGTGCTCAAATTTCTCTTCATTGAATTTCATTAGGTTCTCTTCTGCACATTTATAGATTATGATAAAGTCTCTTCATTGCATTACTGTGACTATACTTTCCATTGCTTTCTTGTCTTATAAATATCAGAGATCATTGTTACAACTAGAATTAAGGTGAGCATATTTCCTTGTGGCACTCCTGATGAAATTGGGTAAATGATAGATTATAGAACAGGGAGTAGATAACTTGCACAGTGTAGTTGGAAGTAGGAAGATAGATAAAGAACATGTGGTGTGGGAAAAATAATTAGATAGGCATTTGAAGGAAAGTCATTTGAGATGGTATGGTCTTGCAGAATAAGTTATAGTTTGATTTAGAGGATGTCTAGTAGTATCATTGAATTTACAAGCAGGAATGGTTAGGGGAAGAGATAATGGAAAAAGATTATTTATTTATTTTGTTCTGTGATATTTCAGTTGAAGGTGTCCTAAGAATGACCCAAGATCAGTTACACTGAAATAGTTTTGTATATGCGTGCCATTCTGTGATTGGAAGCTTTATACTAATGTAAAAGTCTAGGTTTCCCTCAAGCACGCTTGATTACGTGTGTGAGTGAACTGAGACAGCACAGTATTTGTAATGACATTTCCAGGTTCTTAATAGCATCTTTTTATTCTGAACTTTGTATTATTTTCTATTAAATGATTGAAAAAGATGATTTTTGTTTTTTCTTTTAGCATGATGAATAGATACAGAGGTACACAGAGACGTGGGAACCAAGAAAAACAGCAGTGCCAACAGAGACCGTGGGACCTGCGCAGACAGTGGGATCAGCAAGGACAGTGGGACCAGCAAGGACAGCGGGACCAGCAAGGACAGCGGGACCAGCAAGGACAGCGGGACCAGCAAGGACAGTGGGACCAACAAAGACATTGGGACCAGCAAGGAAAGTCGAACCAACAAAGACAGTGGAACCGACAAGGACAATGGGGCAATCAGATGCAGTCGGGCCAACAAAACCAAAAAAAGCAAGCAAAGCAAAGGGGCCAATATAGACCAAGTTACCAATATAAACAAAGTTACCAAGAAGGCCAAGGGGAGAATGACCAAGATCTACTCTTTGTCAAGGGTGTCACTCGTAGCCATATTAAAGACTATGAAGACAAAGCCTTTTCCAGTGATACTGCCGAGAATCAGACTTATAGAACCTCTTCTGATCATAAGGGTGAGAATTGGAATTATAAAGCCTCTCCTGGGGATACAGCCAAGAGCATGAATTGCAGATTTTCTTCTGGGGGTAGGAATGAAAATCATACACCCGGGGCCTTCGCTCGTAATAGAACTCATAATTGGAGCAAGTCAGGTCAGAACTGGGAGTGTCCAAATTGCCAGTTTTCCAATTATTCAAACAGGATATTCTGCTACAAATGCAAGGATCCAAAAGGTATGTGCTGATATATTAAAAATCTTATAAAAAGTGTTGCCAAAATATGTTTTTTGTTACTCTTGACATATTGGCTTTGAAAGGTCAAAGCATTGCACCAGGCTTTAAGCCTCACTGTACTTATGTAGTAGATTTTTTTAGGAGGGTATAGAATTCTTCCGTGCCTTGGAAAAGACTTCGTCATTTTTGACCGAAAAAAAAAAGTTGATTATGTTAAGTACTTGTTTGCTGCATTTCATAAAGTAAAGAATGTCATAGTTTATAGTAAGCCCTGTCATAGTTTGACTGAACTGTAAAAGAATTCATTAGTGTTTATGTCTAATAAATGTTGGGCCTAAAATGGTAGCTATGTGACAAAGACATATGGTCAAAGTCAGTCTTGGTATCTGTGATTTGTGTTGTCCGTGGTATTTGTGTAAACAGCTTCCCTGCAGCAGGTTTGAGAAATAGAGTAATTAGTATCTGTATGTAGACACCATCGATGATTATTGATTAAAACACACAGTCTGAGTATCCCTTATCCGAAATGTCTGGGGCCAGAAGTGTTTCGGAATTTTGGATTTTTTGGATTTTTGAATATTTGCGTAAACATAATGGATAACAGGATGGTATGGAAACAAACAGGTCAGAACTGAGACATACCTCAATGTTTCGACCATTCAGTGGTCTACCTCAAGAGATACTGGTTCCAGTATTCGACAGGACTGCATTCCCCAGCAAGTGATGGTTACCTGGTCGGATGTCAAGGCATGTCGCTCTTTGATTGGATTGCTTGTCCTGCTGCCTTTACTCATTCACAGTGATCTCCGCTGCCTGACGTGACCAGCAGATGAGATAACTTGTGGATGGGACCCAAGTCTAAACACAAAATCCATTTATGTTTCATACACACCTTATACACATAGCCTGGAGGTAATTTATACAATACTTTTGATAATGTTGCAAATGAAACAAAGTTTGTAACACTGAACCATCAGAAAGCTAAGGTGTCACAACTGCAGCCACCCATGTTAACAATCTGTGGATGTTTGGCATCATCTTCGTTCCTGACTGAATATATATGCTTTGAAAAGCAGTCACATTCTTACATTTTTTTACACAAGTATTTAATGGTAAAAAAATATGAAATACCATAATATAATGAAAAGAATAATGTGTTTAGGTGTGAAATTTTCCACTTGTAACATCATGTCTCTGCTCGAAAAGTTTCGGAGTTTGGATTTTCGTATTAGGGATGCTCAACCTGTATTAAATTCTCCCACAGAATTATGCTGTGTAATACAATCCATATATATAGCCTCTTTTGCAGAATAACATAAAACATTCTAAAAAAAGATCTACAGGCAAACAGCAATAGCATCATCTGTAAGATAAATGAACAGGATAAACCAACATATGGTGAGAATAAATGCATAAAAAAAGGCAGATTGCTACTTGCAAAGACATGTGGAGCAAGAATGAGACATGTTGTCCTACAGCATTCCCTCAGCACCTCTAAAATGACAGTTAGTGTTATATATGAACATTTCTGAGGTGGTAATGGTGGAGAAACATGTTTATTTATAGGTCTTAATACTTTTTCCCCCAGTTTCCTACATTTGTAAGGTTGTGCCAAAAAGCATGAAGAAATGCATTTGCTCACATGCGCTCTCTAACTGTAATGTATAGTGTACCCAAACTAGAGCCCCAGTCTATAACCTAACCCCACAGACCATTCCTTGGTTTCCTCAGACTGCTTCTTGCACCATACTTTATCCAAATGACAACACATTACTACCACATCTCCAATTCACTCTATCCCTTGAACACCTCACATCCTCCTCCATGTTCAGGCACCAGACACTCAAAGCACATTTTGTCTTTTTGCTTTTGTTTTTCCACTTCTCTTAGGTATACCCTCTTAGTCATCGTCTCTGTATGACAAAACCATTTCACCACTCCCACTTCAGCTCTCTCATACATACACGTCTTACAACAACACATCTCTTGCCCGATCATTTCTTATGCAATCAATCCTTCGTAACACCACATATTGACCTCAAACATATCATTTCCAGCAAATTCACCCTATGTTCCTTACTTTGTCACTTAGATCCTATGCCTCACATCCATACAACTCTATTGGGAGTACAATACCACCAAGTGTACTCATTTTTGTCCTCACAGACAGTGATCATCTCTTTCCATGCATTTCTCTGTGCACTTAGGGCCTTTTCCAACCTCAACCACTCTATGGCTCTTCAGCTCCTGTGGC
Source organism: Panulirus argus (assembly GCA_038088735.1). Taxonomy (NCBI): domain Eukaryota; kingdom Metazoa; phylum Arthropoda; class Malacostraca; order Decapoda; family Palinuridae; genus Panulirus; species Panulirus argus. Next base: position 10,286 of record JAYMFT010017332.1, on the reverse strand, counting down.
TACATTCACTGCCATGTTTTCTCTCAGGTATCTAAAATTTTCCACATCTAGTTCATCACTTAGATTTTGCCATCAGCACAGTATCATCAGCAAACAATAACTGACTCATCTCTCAGGCCCTCTAACCCATGATAGACTGCATACCTGTCCATTTCTCCATAACCCTTGTGTTCATCTCTGTCACTATCTCATGCTAAAGCAGATTAGACAGCCATGGTGACATCACACACTCATACTGCAGATCTATATTCACTGGAACCTCTTATTAGTCGCACAGTTCCCTTACTCATTAAAATTTGCTCTGCTTCTAGTAACTTTTCTCCTGCACCTTATACTTTTAACATCCCCAACAAACCAACTCCATAAGCCTATAATATGCTTTCTTTATCCATAAATGCCATATAAAAATCAGAGCGTTAAGTATTGCTCACACAGATTCTTCAGAGCAAACACCTGATACACTCATTTTTTACCTCTTCCAAAGCCACATTGTTGCTCTATCACTACAAGAGATAGAAATGCATTAAGAGAAAGTTAGTGTTTGTATAAGATGTAAGATTTGATACAGCTGTGTTGTATGGTCAGGAATGAAACAAACAAATTAGAATTCAGAAGCACATAATGAGCATAGTGAAAGGGATTAATTATATCAGCTGCTATGAAAGGCTGAAAGAACTGCAGTTATATAGCTTAGGAAGAAGAGAAAAATAAATAGTGTGCCAAAAAGTTAATGTATGAGAAGGCCATCAACTGAATGTATTGCAAAAATCGTTTCATGTCTCTTGGAGCCGCAGGCAAGTGATCATCATATGTTTGGCAATGATGTGACAATGCATTGTAACCATCAGTTTGTGTCCTGCAACCATGAGGCTCATGTCTGTTTTGTTTCTCTCTCCATGTTAGGTATTTTTTCTCATAATTGTCTGCTGTTACTTAGCTCCTATACTTTCCCATTATGCCCAGAAGAGTTGAAATGAAGAAGGACATTGCAGCAGTGATATCTCTATTCAAAACAGGGCATAATTTTAAATGTGTTTCTGAGTAAACATGTCTGCCAGTAAAGTGTCAAAGGCCAGTGTTTGGTAAAGTGGTTTAAGGAATTACGAGAGTCCGTCTTACCAGCTCCACTTCCCAAGTCTGGAAGACCAGGATTAACATCTAGAACACATAAACTAAATGGACAAGTTTTGGTCTGTTCATCCCTGAGAGGACGTGAAATCAAGCAGAATTCTTGGGATTTTGTAGTTTTAGTGCCTGGTGTAAAGCATTACTGCCACCTAGAAGGATAAATGACTGAAATTTTTCATTAAATAGTGTTTCGGACCAGGAGACTTGGAAGACCATGTTGTAGAGTGACGAGTCAACATATCCTGCAAAAGTAAACACCAGAGGAGGGTGTATTGGCCACCCTACTCGGACCTGCACCTGCCACAGTTCTTGGAAAACACCCTCCCTCTCTCATGGTTGGAGCTATTTAATCTAATATGGTATTGATAATTTGACATCTTACTTACAAATGTGAAAATGAATTAGGTGTAGTGTACTTATATGTACTTCATGACCATTTACCTGATTCATATGAAAGTGCCAAGGCAAAAATATTTATGCAGGATGGGTTTGCTGCCATATTGCTAGATCTGTTGCACAATCGCTGAATCATAGTGGTGTGAATTATTTCAACCTAAACCCGATTGAAAACCTGTGTTCCATTGTGAAACAATAATTACATGATATGGAAACAACATCTGAACCAAAGCTTGAGATGGTAGTTAGTAGCTATGAGATAGTTTTTCCCAGAACTACTCAAGAATCTTGCTGACATTGTTCTCTAAAGGTTTAGGACTGCATCAGGAGTAAGGGGAATGTAACAAAGTAAATTATGTTGGTAATTTTTCAGGCCACTTAACCATAAGTTCTTACTTTCATCTCAGGCCTTAACTTTTGGCACAGACTTTATGATGATATACTGATTGCAGCAAATTGAAGTTATTAAAGAACATGTGTCGAACCTGAAGGCCTGTCAACAAAGAAGACTTGTTGTGTCTTCAAGAATACCACAGAATACCGAAAATAAATCAGACAAAGAATATAACAGCCCAACCGGGAAATTTGAATGACTTCAGTATATTTCCAGGAGAAATAGATATGCATGGAACAACTGCATAAACATTTAAAGGGGTATTTTATATGTGGTTGAATGTAGTCCCAGTTGAAACGAAAATAGATTATTATGTAATGCAGGTGGCAGGCTGAGAAGAATGGTTTTATTCATCAAGCAAGACATGTAGTTAGTGCTTCGAACACCCTGCCATTATGACTAAACCTTGTCATAGGTGCTTGTAGGTAGGAAAGTACTCTCTTTCTTTTATTCTTCTTTCTTAGAAGTAAGAGGAGGAGACAGGTTGCCACTTTTCCAAGGCCCAGGTGGGAAGATTCTACAATATTATGCCTCTTACAATCTTGTTTATCTGACAGCTTAGCCCCTTAACATCTTCTACAAGACTTATTCTTGCGGCATTGGGCTCTGGGACAAGAGTTAATGTATTACACAATATCTCTAGACACTTGATTGTTTTATCTTTGATGATGATATCGTATGGGTTTAGATACCCCCCCCCCTTTTTTTATGAAATTATTGAATTCAGAAATAACCCAATTTTAATCCACCTGTGGAAGTTTTCACCATGGTGGCATCATGCCATGTGCCCAGCTTATTCACATAATTGGCTTCTGAATTTACCAGAGATTTCTGAGGGAACCATTTATTTGTCATTTCCACGTTTGTCAAATGGTACCTTAGTTTATATGTTGTGGATCTACCCTGTGTGATTTTGGGGATTCCTTCAAGAGATTTGGATTCCTTTGTTGATCCAATTTGCCAATGAAGATGCAGTATGTACTTTTGCCTTGGGTTTAGTCTTATCTGAAAATTAATCTCTGATCCTTCTCTATATTGGTATGCTTTTATTCTCATAGGACACAGTGCAAGGCAGAGATATTTAGGTTTGAAAACTGTAAAACCTTTTTGAGGTGATGTTTTGCAAGCATTTTACCCCGCTCTCCCACTCCCCCTTAAATGAAAAAAGACACTTGGTCCATACTTAGTGCCTGTAGAATGCAAGCTGCTTCCAGCTGGTAGGGAGTAGGTTAGTGACATAAGCGGTGTGGTGGTTGCTGAATGGTGGAGGGCAGGGTTATATTATGAGCGAGCAACTAAGATCACCCTTTGGTTTCTAATAAAGAAGTGAGTGAAGGCTGGTGCCTCATTACAGGTATCAAGAGAGCAGGAAGAGTGCTGATCTGTATATTTCCTGGAAATATATATCATGGTTGTGGGACATTGCCTAAGAGAGAGGCTTTCAGTTTTCAAAATCTGTTTCCTGCTAAACTTTTATATAAGTACATCAGCCACATACCATGTTCTGTTTTTATTATTTTTAGGCATGTACTCCTTCGTAAACTGTAATGTCTTATATGCTATTTTATCCAAAAATTGGAATATCACGTATGTAATGGTTTTCAGAGTCAAGATCTTTTACCAGTTCACAACAGTGGAAAAATGAAGAAACAGGAAACTCAATAACGGAAAAGTCATGCAGAGGAAATTATGATGAACCTGCAGAAAAATGTTTTATTGACTGGGCAGCACTTATTGAAGAGAGTGTAAGTATTATATATCATTATCATTTAGCTTCTCAGTGGTCAAGTTGCACTCCTCTGACCCAGGTAGCTGTTGTTTCTTTCTACCTAACTAAAATGTAGACCACTGGCATTCTGTCAACAAACATACAATCTCTCCTTGTCATACATAACGCTTAACTCACACAGCTCATTCTTTGTAACTCTAGATTTTCCTGCGATGAGCACTCTGCACCAGCCCCACCTTTTGGCGAAATGGTAGGAGCAGGTGATAGAAGTAGAAGGTTGGAACATTAGGTTGTAGTATTAGGTAGAGCATTAGGTAAAAGTAGTCAATTGGAACATTAGGTAGGAGCCTCTGCAAATACTGCACTAGAGCTGCCTTCTGCCAGTGGCCTGTGAAGGGTGAGGCACTAGAGCGTAAGAAGCGGCTCTGGAGTTAAATAGTTACGGAGACTATTGCCGTGGCCACCCCCTCGAGGGAGTTTCAGTTGGAACAAGCGTCAGAGATATAGGTAGATGGATATCTTCCCTTTATTTCTCGTTTCACTTCTACTCGTTTAATGTGCTCTTTTACCATATATTCAAGCTTTAGCGTTATGTGATCACTTTTTCTAACTGGCGTATCATACACAATAATAGTACGTGTGAAGATAAGATACATTAATGATAGTGTATCTGTCCCTGTCATCGTAGTGTGCTCCATGATATGTTAGTATTGGAAATTTTTCTGTATACCCTGTAAAGACTTCTGTCTCCATGACTCCCTATCACCATGAGAATCCAAATTTCCCCAGTCTGTCTTTATGATTGAAATTTCCCATTATCAGTTCTTTAACATCTCTAAGATGCGAGCATTTCCCTGCTTCATAGAGTACTGGAAGGGGAGAAATTGTGGAAGAATATGTAGATTAGTTTATGTGAATGAGGCATATAAGAACGGGGATAAATGGAGATTTTGCTGTTGCTATCCACTTGATAGGTGTTCCTGGAGGGAACGGTTGTTAGATTTATAGAGTAAATAGATAGATAATGTAGCATCCTGATTGTTCCTTCATGAGGATTTTATAATCTGTGTTTACCAGTGAGTTAAATACAAAATCTGTTTGTGTAAATCATCTGGCTGAATGGTTATGCTTGTCTTTTCTTTCAGGATCGATTGGAAGCAGAGCGTTGGGCTGCATTACCACCTATAAAGAAGAATCTCTATATTGAGGATTCCACAGTGAAAGCAATGAGTGATGTTGATGTTCAGACTTTTAGGTATGTTTAGGTTTTCATGTTACCACAAGATGAGTTGATACTTAAGAAGCTTTTTTCCCAAATATTTGATGGAGTAAGATGATATGTGTTTTACAGAACTTAATTCATTTGCTTTACTTCAGAGAGAAGAACTTCAATATGACTGTTAGCCACTTAGGCAGTGACAACAGTAAACCTATTCCAAATCCAGTAAAGAACTTCAAACAAGCTTTTGGTCCATATCCTGAGCTTTTGGCTGAAATTGAGCAACAAAGCTTTGAACATCCCACTCCTATACAGAGTCAGGCATGGCCAATATTGATGCAGGGACATGATATGATTGGAATTGCACAGACAGGCACAGGTGAGTCACTATTTCTCTCTTTTTACTCCATTTCCCTACATCAGAGGTGGTGGTTTTGCACTATCCCCTTTGATTGGTTTCAGTGCATTACACATGACAGCAAGAGACTGAGTGTGAGCGAATGTGGCCGTTTCGTCGGTCTCCTGGTGATACCTTGCTGGCGCGGGGGGTGGCGATGCTATTTCCTGTGGGGCGGGGTGGCATCGGGAGTGGATGGGGGCGAGCAAGTGTGAATATGTACCTGTGTATATGTATGTATGTATGTATATATGTATATGTTGGTATGTATATATATGTACTGTGCATGTATGTGGGGGGATGGGTCTTTCCTCGTCTGTATCCTGGCGCTGCCTCGTTGACACGGGAAACAGCGATCAAGTATAATAATAAAATATATATATGTATAGATGTATATGTTGGTATGTATATATATGTACTGTGCATGTATGTGGGGGGATGGGTCTTTCTTCGTCTGTATCCTGGCGCTACCTCGCTGACGCGGGAAACAGCGATCAAGTATAATAATAAAATAAATACACACACACACACACACACACACACCATTTCCTGCGTTAGCGAGGTAGCGTTAAGAACAGAGGACTGAGCCTTAGAGGAAAAAATCCTCACTTGGCCCCCTTCTCTGTTCCTTCTTTTGGAAAAGTGAACACAGGAGGGGAGGATTTCCAGACCCCCACTCCCTCCCCATTAAGTCACCTTTTACGACACGCAGGGAATATGTGAAAAGTATTCTTTCTCCCCTATCCCCATATATATGTTAAAAAGCCTTGGTGAAATCACACAGCCCTTTCTCGCACCCACGTTCTAATGAAACTTTCACTGAACTCTTCGTCTACTCTTTCACATGTTCCCCTGTAGAGGGCTTTCACACCATCCAACAGTTGTCCCCCATACTCATATATCTTTAAGGTTCATTGTTCATATATGGTATAAAAAAGCAGAGGGAAAAGCTTGTGTATTTCTTTGATGAGTTTGGAAAAAGACCAAGAAAAATAGAAATTATGAATGTCATGGCCATACCATCTGAACCAGATTGGTTTAAGCTAAAGCTATCCAAATTTGTTTTATCATACAACCTGTTTGGCTTCTTGGATAAAGTTTTTGAGATTTGTGTTGTGAAAGAAGAAATAGCAATACTAGAAAGTAATATTCAAGTACTGAGAGTTCCATAAGTTTAAAAAATAGTGAAATTACTGGTGTGAATAGTTTGTAATACATAACATGACTATAAAAAGATTGTTCTCTAAAGTTTAGAAGTGATATAGTATACTTCAATATATAAAGAAAACAGTACAGTGTTAAGATAACACGAAGCTTACAGATGAACTCTCAACTTGATTGGTGACTGACCGCTTCCCAGTTTTCTTCACAAATATTTTGTACAGCATAATAGACAAAAAGAAAGGCACTATTCTTATGATACATTTGCACGACTTCTAGGAATGCATTCCACCACAGTTTGCTCTTTGTTTAATGATATTTTTCATTCTTTTCTGTCACAATGTCTCTGGTTTTTATTTCAGTGATACTTTTTTCAAATTGATTGTAAAACTTTATGGAATTTTTATTATACAGCATGACCTAAAGGTGCCAGAGTAACAATAGATACCTACACATGTATTTCTTTTGTGATATATTAAAAACATAACACTGGTCAACAAAGATTTTGTCCCATGGAGAAAAGATATCTTTCTTATGTATTTTTGTACACTGAATCCAATTATGTTTTCATAATTTCTTTACCACCTATAGCCCCCCCCCAAAAAAAAAAAAAAAAAAAAAACATACTTGCATATCAGTATATATGTACCAGTGCTCTAAGGAGCATTTGAAACAAAAAGATAAATAAAGTTATTTTCATTGTTTGGGAAGAGCAATAACTTCTTGAAAGCACAAGCCTAGATAAAGAAACAAACAGTTATTTTCATTGTTTGGGAACTGCAATAACTTCTTGAAAGCACAAGCCTAGATAAATGAGTCACCAGGGGCCGCAGAAACACAACTGGAAATGTTGGATCATTCAAGCAGTGCCCACTCCAGAGTAGCAGTTATCTGTCAGTTGCAGGCTAGAACTCAGTGTGTAAACAGTATCTTTTCCACTCTGGTGACAGATTGTGCTTTTGTGTATTCAAGTATTCTGTTGATACCCCCTTCACCATTATAATGCCGAGAAACTGTGCAAATAGTCCGAATTCTTTCTACTACATCTGCAGTGAATTGACATTCATATCTCAAAAATGTCCTTTCACACCCTTCATTATAGAATGCTATGTGCATTATTTTGGTTTTAAAGTTGGTGACCAGGATAAAAGTTGGGCACACCATATTTGTTGTCACGTGTCAGGCTTCTCACAGCATGGGCAAAATGTTTACGGCATATGCCTTTTGCTATTCCTGTGGTTTGGAGAGAACCCAAAGATCATGCTTCTGATTGCTACTTCTGCCTGACAAATATATTTGATACAACAAAAATCCAAGCATACTGTTAAATATCCTAATTTACCCTCTTCTATGAGGCCAGTACCTCACAGTCAGGAATTACATGTGCCAGAGCCTCTAAGAAACAAGACAATGAGTGACTTTGAGTCGTGATGAGAAAGTAGACCAAGTAGAGGACAGTATGGATCTAATGTTTGAAGCAAGCTCATCCTCAAGTGAACCACATTTGCTGAGTCATGGAAATCTTTATTATCTCGTCCACTATTTTTGTCTCAGAAGCAAACCAAACTTTTGGGTTCCAGGTTAAAGGGCTGGAATGTTCTTCATATTGAAACTAAAGTTTGTTTTTATCATGATCACCATATTGTTTTCAAAGAAAATTTCTCCCTTGATGATGGTTTGGTGTTTTGCTATGATGTTCATTCTGTCATTGAGGCACTTGGCCTCAAATATAACACAGATGAGTGGCACTTGTTTATTGACCTATCAAAAGTAACCTTGAAAGTGGTTCTACTCCACAACAGAAATAAGATCCCTGCCATTCCTCTGGCTGAAACAGCTAACATGAAGGAATCGTATGATTAAGTATAGGGACAAGTGGAATGTATGTGGTGACTTAAAGGTTGTGGCACTTTTACTCGGATTGCAACTTGGTTACACAAAATTCTGTTGTTTCTTCTGTGAGTGGGACAGCCAGGACAAAAAAAATCATTATGTAAAGTAAATGTGCCCAAAATGAATATCACTGACTCCATGGAAGAAGAATGTCATCAGTCCTCCTCTCGTTGATCCTGAGAAAATTTATCTGCCTCCATTGCAAAAATCAAGGAGGATAGTTTTATAGGACCACAGATCAGGGAACTACCTCAAGAAGAAAAGTTTGATGAAGAGCTAAATGAAGTTGAAAAAACTGCAAGGCTGTCATTTAAGAGAGCTTGTAAAGATTTTGGGGGGAATGACAGATCAGAAAACTACTGTGATGTTGTAAAAGATTTATTGATTTGATATAAAGCTCTGGTATGCAATGTGAGTCTAAAGATACACTTTTTAGACTCGCACTTAGACTTTTTCTGGGAAAATCCTAGGACAGTCATTGGTGAGCATGGCAAAGATTTCACCGGGACACTTTGAACATGAAAAAGCATTACTAAGGAAAGTGGAGCCCCTCTCTTTTGGCAGATTACTGCTGGACACTATGGAGGGATGTTCCAGAGGCCAAGTATAGCCAAAAATTGAGCACTTCTACATTTTAGAGGTAATTTTTTAAGTGTAATACCAGCCTTATTTATGAATAAGTAATATACACTTATTGAAAAATTAAATTGCTCTGTCACTTAAAGATCATGCCTAATCTAAAAACAGATTTAAATTCAGCTTAAAAAGTACTATAAGATCCACCTATTTTAATTTTTGTGACAAAAAAAATTGTTGACCAGAGTAATTTGTGACATCTTTTGAAATCCTCCCTTTCCATTGCTCCACCGCTCCCTTGGGGATCTACTTGCTGATTTAAGTGTTATACCATGACCATGTAAGATAAGTTTGCTTACATTTTTTCCCAACTTCTATTTGTTTCATTTTATTAGAAAAAGAATTTAGAGACTTTTTTTTCTATAATGTGAGCTTTTAGTGTGTTAACTGTAATTTATGGTGTAAGCAGTGTTATAAGAGCTACAAAGATAAGTATTTGCCATGTGCAGTGATAAACAAAGGAGGTAACTGGGTGGCTGACGGTGACCGTGACATGATCCTCTGTGCTGGTGGTGGGCATTTTAAAAGTATGGCAAGATTGGCAGAAGTACGTAGTTAATTGTATGGATGGTTACCATCTAGCAGTTAATTGAACGTGGATTAAGTGAATGATTACAGTAATACTGTCTTGATGTCAAAGAACAACACATAGATTTTGATAGTATCTATCTCCAACACGTTCCCAACTGGATCTCCCTCAAGGGTGTAGCCACGGCAATAGTCTTGATAACTGGTGAACTCCAGTGCCTCTTAGCCTTTTGTGCCTCACCCATAACAGACCACTAGCAGAGGGCAACTACAGCAGTGTTTGCAGAGGTTCCAACTAACTACTTGTACCTACTGCTCCTGCCTAATGTGCCTACCTACCACTACTACCTAATGATTCATCCTAATGCTCCAGCCTAAATGTTCCTACCTATTACTTATGCCTGTTGCTCCTAACATTTTGCCAAAAGGCAAGGCTAGTGCATAGTGTTCACTGCAGGAAAATCTAAAGTTACAAAGAATGAGCTGTGTAAGTTTAGTTTTGTCAAGTGTTATGTTTGATGGAGAGATTTTTATGTTTGGGTATGCCAGTAGTCCATATGTGGGTGAGGCAGAAAGAAAAGACAGCTACCTGGGTCTGAGGAGTGCAGTTTGAAAGCCACTAAAGTGCTGGCTCACTACGCGGGCATCACTAACCCTCCCAGTACCCAGGCAGTTAGAACTGATTGTTGGTAAGCAGCCACAACCAGTGGGGTATACGGTTGGAAAATCTAATTATTTATTAGAAACTCGTTGCTTTTTTTTTTTTTTTTTTTTTTTTTTTTTTTTTTTTTTTTTTTTTTTTTTT
>JAYMFT010017321.1:0-16598 GCA_038088735.1 Panulirus argus | reverse complement strand
ATATATATATATATATATATATATATATATATATATATATATATATATATATATATATATATATATAAAACCTGTTTATATGAATAAGGAAACCATTGATTTGAAGCCTACAGAGTGAGGTGTGGGTAGAATTAGCCAAAAAAATGTAATATGTGTTTAGCTTGCTTAAATATTGGTGATCTTAGAGCCAATTCATCTCTTTCCAACTTTTTAAGTTGAATTTACCTGTCAGGAATAAACTTTGATATTTCTTTTATTTGTGTTTTGAATTAGTTCTACTTTTATTTTTTTGTCATTCTGAATATGTTTTCACCAAACAAACTTACAATAAAGTTCTAAAAAGGCTACAAATGTGCAGAAACCTGTACACTACACAAAGGCTGGGCTAGGATTAAGAAGTGAAGTTCATGACACACTGCTCTGTAGACTGTATGAGCAATTGGACATCATGCCATATATGGGTCACAATTTCAGCTTTTTAGCCAAAGATAACCATAGATTATTCTAGGTTGATTAATGAGAAGATATTATGGATCTTTCTCATTAATTTTTTTTTTCAAAGAATTTGAAATTTGAAATGAAGTTAGATATCATGAGGTTTTATAAACTTGTGGTATGTTCATAACTTAAGATCAATTAGTTGAACATTAAACTTTCATTAGAGACCCAATCACTTTTTGATGTACAGCATAGTCTTTAGCTGGGGTATGACTAGAAAATATAAAAAATATGTTTAGTTAATTCTAATAATCTTTTTTGGGGGGTTTTCATCCAAGCTATCAGAGGCAGAGTTGTTTGTGAGAGAACAATTACTTTTTCAGTTAAACACCAAGCAGTCAGAAATTCACACTGGTAATGATTATGCTTTTTACTGTTTATCTATTGAATATTATTTTTTTACAATATGATTTCTCCATATTCCACTAATAATAATTCTAAAATCATTAATGAGTACTGCTTATTATCTTACAGTCATTCTCTGTCAGCCAATTTGTGATAAACTACAAACTTCTGGTGGAATTGGATATTTAAAACTGTGCAAATAATCATGAACAGAATGCAAAATTAGTGTTACAGATGATTATGAAACTTTTTGAATGGTATTATAATCAACACCTTAAATTGTTAACTTTGATACTATAAGGGAATGGGATGACAGTGCAACATTTTTATGTTCTGCTTTTTACAATAGCAAAAAGTAAGATGAAGCCTCCTCTACAGATGGAGCGGGAGGCTAAGGCTGGTGGGAGAAGAGCAACAGGAGAATGGCAAGGCTTCGGCACTGACACCATGATGCATGTGTGTCCTCACTGTGCCTACAGCACTGCTAATATGAATCAACTCTGGAAACATATTTCATCACTGCATACTGGAGCAAAGCCATACTCATGTCCTTATTGCTCCTATAGAACCACAAGAAACACACTTCTCAAAGAACATATCAATACACATACTGGGGAGAGGCCATTTTCTTGTTCTTACTGCCCATATAGTTCGTCTCACAGGAACATTTTAAAGAGGCATATCCGCACACATACTGGAGAAAAACCTTATACATGTTCTCTTTGTTCATACCGAGCTGCTAGTAAGACGAACTTGAATAGTCATTTACTGACACATAAGAAAAGGGATCCTTCTGAATAATCATTTACATTACAGAACAAGACATGCACTTTAAAACTGGTTACATTGATATTTTTTGCATTGTTATTTCATATGAATAATTTTTAGACATTCAAATGTTGACCTTATTTTCTACCAGTATATTGTTGAAACAAAACTATGACCATAGTCTCACTGATGTATGGTTTTATATCATTTGGGAATCCTTTCATGAAAATGATAATGACATCCACATTATATATTTATGTAGGTTGAGAAGGTATAAAATCTTATATATCATGTAAGTATACTCTGATTAGTTAGACACTAATCATCAAATGATGAAATCTAAATTTAACATTAATTGATTACCCACCAAGATTTTGTTTATAAGAACTGGTAACAAATAATTATGGTTAGTTATTTTGCATTGACTCTGTGTACACGACAAATACTATATTCATAAGGGTCATTGTCAGTAAAAGTCATGAGCTAGATGAGATGCAATAATAGCCAACTGAATTGTAAGCAACAAATGGTTATGCATGCATATCACCAAATATTATGATATCTCTAGGGGGGTAGCTGGCTTCCCTTCTTCACCTGTATTTACCGCACCATCATGCCAGCACACTGAACTTAATCTCCATGTTTTGGAATATTACATTAAGTAATGTGTTTTTGCATGGTTTTTCTTGTATATGTGTCTGAGTATGTGATTTCTTAAACTATATTAGTTTGCTGATCGTACTGCATTGAGACCAAAACTGATATTGTATTTCAGACTGAGGTGATCATATCTGTGCATGTCAGCAGGACATAAATGAAGTCACCTTCTTTTTATGTTAGTGTTACATGATTAAGTTACTATAGAATAACAAGACTTCATAAAAATGCAAAGAACATACATAGTAGATGATGCATGGTATACAAATACTAACAGGTTGTAGCTAATATGTTTATTCAATGAACAGCTATTTCATCTTATAATGTCATCTATTTTTTGCATAAAACAATAAACCCTACATAACTGGGAATTATTTAATATATGGTACTGCTTAAAAGTTCTACATGTGTCTGCTTTTAGAGAAGCTTTCATACTTGAGCAAAGGTGAGTTTGAATTATGAATGATTTAGAGACAATATGTACTGCAGGTTTGATGAATGGTACATTGTATACCTTTACTCCCAAGCTTGTACTGTACATGTGTGTTCGTGGCTCATGCAAAGACTTGTTGACATTTTCACAAGTGCTTCAGATGAAGGACAAATATCAAAGTCTGTAAACATGAAAACAGCATATATGAATGTGAAAAGTGTAAAAATGAAAATTATCATTTTCCTTGCCTATGACATCATATGAAATATTTCCTTCCAGGCATGTACCATACCCTCACAGACACAGACAGATACACAAACTTAGATAAATTTCCAGCCTCATTTCAGCTTTCCCTAGGGAAGTCCCCTCATTCCTGAGGGGGAGGAAGTAATTCTATTTAAGAACTGAAGAGAAAATGATAGTTGGGTGTGAGGTTCTAGGTGCAAATGTCAATGGCGAAAGAATATGTACATTGCATACATCACCAGGCCTGAGTGTTGCAAATACATACTTTAAACAGGAAAAAGTTCATAGATATATGTGATATAAGAACAGAGAAAACATGTTAGACAGAAGCATGACTGATCTGTATTTGATAAGAGGGAATGTAATAAGTAGTGTGATCTAGGAGAGGGTTGGGAATTTTTTTTCATACCACATGGTAGTGATACAGACATATAGGTTGGTGATTTTTTTTGAAAGTGATATGGAGCTAGAAATAAGTGCAAGAAAAATAAAAGGATAAATGTGAAAAAGTAGAAGACTGAAAGGATTAGATGTAATTTCTAAGAAAAGTTATGTGAAAAATTGAGAGAATCCAAAATAATCAAGGGTGAGACTGAGCAAATGTGGAAGGTTTAAAAGGGCTTTATTGGAGGTATCATGGAGATATGTAATTCTATATATATATATATATATATATATATATATATATATATATATATATATAAAGGTGGTAGAAAAAGAAGCACAGCATAGTGGAATGAGGATTTAAGTAAGATGTGCAGGAAAAAAAAATTGATAGTGATGAGGATAAAGAGTGAAGAATTTAAAGCTCTGTAGAGAAGAGGTTGAAATATAATTTATATAAATAAACAGCTGCAAGTCAGTAACTTTGAAGAAATGTGGATTTGAAAATAAAGGGAAATAACAAGTTAGTCTGGAAAAAGGTGAATAAGAGTAGAAGACGGATATGTGTATAAAGTGATAGTGTATTAGACAAGTCTGGGAGAGAGCAAGTATCAAAGGATGAAATATATAAGATATGGATATTATATTTTATTGAACTGTTTGAAAATGGTCAGAGATGTGTCTCTTGGTACAGGAGAAATTTGTAAAAGGAGAGATGTAAATAGGTGTAATGGGAAAGGAAGGAAAGGAAGTCAGTTAAAAGATGGTGAAAAGTGAAGAAGATATTGTGAACCTGGAAAGTGTGTATATCAATTGCCTGATGATTGGATAAAAAGTAACAACAGTTCAGTTATTTAAAGTTAAAAGGATTGAAAGCATGTGTAAATTTTGTAAAGGAATGTATTCTTAATTGGCATGGTGTAGTCACCTGCCTATTATCCATGAGTGTCTGCAATGAAAATTTGCCCAATGGCAGGGCTAGCATATTGCACTCACTGTACGGAGGTACATGGAAAATTTAGAAAACAAAGGGCCTTATGGCCCATGTCCATTTTATCTTTTATAAACTTAGCTCTACCTATTCCAATTTCTTTTCTAAGTGGATGAGGTAAGGATAGAACAATAAGAAGACTCTCTCCTGCAACTTCATTCCTGTGGGCAACAACAGCCAGCAGGGAACAGAACTGAAGAAATAACATGCATTTCTGTGGTAAGCCTGCATATTATCTAACGGAATAGAACAAATGACAAAATTCTACAATAGAATCTTGTTATACTATCCCACCCTGTGCTGAACTACGATATATTCTTATGATATGGAATAAAGAAAAAGGAATTAACATGTATGTGAATTGTTTTCCTTATGTTCAAAGTAGATACCTGAAATAATGAAAAATCTGTCAAATCAATTTTTGAAAATATTTGCGTATTTTGCATAAAAAAATTTTACAGTAACTTATTCCAATGCCAGTGCTTAACACATTTTTTTGCAAAGAAACTTTTTCCAACATAAGTGTTACAGTTTTAGCTTTAGGTTTTAATCCATTTGTCCAGGTAAATGTATTTTCTTCGATGTCAATCAGATCTTTATGATTTATACTATTTCCCTCTGCTGTCATATATCAAACAAAGTTGTCAATCTAGAGTCTATCAGGGACTTAACTCAACCATAGATTTAATTTCCATATAAGTGTTTCTTTAGTTGCTCCATGTATGTTTCTTATTGTTTCTTTTGTTGCATTAGGTAATGTTTTCAGCTTATTTTGCAGGACACTCATATATTTTTGTTTGATATCTTTTCAGTATGTTCCCAGGTATTATTCCAGACCTGATAATTCTGTATCTTCCTTGCTGAGATGCTTTTCAGATTTGAAACATTGCTCTTTATGTCATCTATTGCTGCTAAGAATATATTACCCTGTTCAAGTTTAAGTTCTTTCAACCTTTCATGATATTTCAGGTTCTCCCAGCTATCAGTTTTACTTGGGATGTGTTTTTGAATTCATTCAAAATTGTTTATTTTCATTTATTTGACTGGTGACAATACAACATAGAAATATTTGATTTTGCTTCTTATATATATATTAAACATTTCTATCATTAGCTTTCTGTCACTTGCGAAGGTTCTCATTACCATACCACCCATTGTTTGAATTAATAGCACACTGTATTGTCTCACAATATTTCATGTTTGTCATTGATAATTACTTCTAAGTCTGTGATGTTTTGATATCTCTCTATTTGATTTCCTCTAGGGCCTCTGTAGGAAGAAGCCAGCATATTGTTAAATGTTCCATGATTTATTTCTTCAATATTCTCTTTGTTTAATTCCATTAGATATCTTCTGTCCATTTACAAATTATATTTGA
This sequence comes from Panulirus argus, assembly GCA_038088735.1. Lineage (NCBI taxonomy): Eukaryota > Metazoa > Arthropoda > Malacostraca > Decapoda > Palinuridae > Panulirus > Panulirus argus. The sequence goes on along the minus strand of JAYMFT010017321.1, from coordinate 10,898 downwards.
GTCTTTTTGCAGTTTTTCTTGGTCTTCTGATCCTATTGTTTCTCATCATTCTCATGATATCTGCAAAACACCTAACTTTAATTTCCCTTACATCCCTGTCTTTGTCTGAAATCATAGTTACAAATAGCATGGAATCTAATACTATTCCTTGAAGTACACCCCAAAAAATGTCCTCTTCATCAGATGTGGTTTCATCTGTCACCACTCTGAATTTTCTAGTAGTTAATAAACTTTAATAATTTTCCTTGTTTATCTTTAATGTTTTATCTCACCCTTTTTCAATTAGAATTAATCATATATCTTATCAAATACTTTAGAAAAGACTATAAAACAATGTCCATTCTCTTCCCTTTCAATAATTTTATATATGATAATGTTGTGAACTAGCGGTTGTGTCTGTGTATTTCTATGCAGTTCAAACCTGTGCTGGCCTGTTTTTCTGAAATTATTACTTATCAAATGTTCCCTAAATGCTTTTATTTATCACTCTTTTCTGTACCATGATTATGTGTGATATTAGGCTGACTGGTCTATATGGTTTTGGTACTAGTCTAAACCTCCCTATCTGTAAAGCATATCAGCATTATTCCACTTTATTTTTTGTATATTTCCTGCACTGTACTGACCCATGCTTTGCCTCAACTAAATCATCAGAAGTTTTGCTACTGTTATCTTTGTTTATTTAAGAAATTTAGCTGGATGGTGAGTTTTATTTAAGTTGTTCAGTTGCCTCAGCTACGTTTCTTTCTATTATGTTAATATTTATAAAGGCATGCTCATCATAATGATTAAATATTTCATTATCTACACTTTCTCTTTATTGATGAACACTGATTTATACTGATTGACTGGCATTTTGCTCATGTTTGTAGGGTTACTTTTATAATCATTTTGCACTTTACAAGTCTAGTGTTTACTTTTTCTTTTACCCTCAGTTTTCTTCTACATGACTCCATAAATTCACCGTCAGCATTTCTTATTGTTTGTGGTTCTTCTACTTACCTCTGGTTATTGCATATCTTTTCTTTTCCTTCCATTTTCTTGTGTTTATCCATTGCCTTCTATCTCTTGGTATCTTTATATTGTCATATTTTCTTCTGTATGGTACTAGTCTTTTAACCATTTGTTCTATTCCATTGTTGAAAATTATATTAGTTCTTGTATCACTGCTGTTGAAACCCTCAGTCCACTCTACAATTGCTATCAGCATACTAGCTCTACTATATTTAATGAAGAAGAGAAATTAAGTTACAGAGTTTGTTTTTTCATCCCTGTAACATTCTGTTTGACTTTATCCATTTCTACCATGTTGTTTGTAGTTACAGCTATGATGCTGTGATCTGAGATGCAAGTTTTGTTTACCTCATTCTCAGTAATGAGTGACATATCATTTGTAAAATTTAGGTCAATAGCATTGTTGTTACTTGGTTTGTATACAACTTATATGAGGATGAATGTTTCATATATGTTCATTAACATTTTAAACTGTTTCTTTTCATTTGCTCATACATTGTTTGATGTTTTAGATTTATAATTGGATCCATAATCTGTTTTTCTCTTTCCCTATTCAAGAAAATTAGATTGAAATTCACCTGACCAAATTATTGTTAGTTTAGGTTGGTGTGTACTCCTCAGTTACTCCTCTATTTAACTACTTAATTACTCCTTTACATTTATGATTATTTCATTAGATGTTTCCATCATAGTCTTAGATCGTCTGTATGTCACTATGTCAACCTGTTCATTAGGGCTGGGGCACATATGCCCAGGTGATTTTTGTTCACTGCAGCTGGGATGTATACAGTGAAAATATTTGAATTGCCTGCCTCAGCCTCAAAGTAGAATACACAGACATTAATGCTTTTTGTGGCATCCCACATGTTGTTACAAGATGCTACAGCCTTAGTTTTTTCATACACAGGTCAGTACATGTAGAGATGTCAAGGTAGCCTGTAGATCTGATCACTCACATCATGACATCACGTAATAATTTGCATAGATGTGACACTCTTACAAAATAATAAATACTAATGATGAAAATCTTTAATATATTTGCTTAAAAAAAAAATTCTAAACCTACTACATGATGTCACTGTGTATGCCTGTGAGTATTCATGGAGTACCTCATACTCTTTGCAATGGAGCAGTATTAGCTCAAGGGTGTGTAGCACACATTAGAGTGTTTCACCAAGTTAGGCTGTATATCATTTCATGTAGAAAATTTTGTATCTAATCATAATAAAAAACTCAGAAAGTTAGGGATATCTCATATATAGAGTGTACAGTGGATATTAGGACTGCTGTAGTTAGAGGGGTTTATTGTGTTTAAGGCTGGTATGCTTACTACTGTTGATTCACACTTTTTGTGGCTTAATTTCATTAACTGATTTCCTTTTAACTTGCCGTTTGCATAAATTGCTACATCACATTATTTATCTTTTACCTCTGTCTGCTCTGTAGGTCTTACAATCTTCTTTGTCTGCTTCATTTTTGATTTTCTCATTCATCCATGTTTCTGTCAAATTGACAGAAATGTTATTTCCATTTGTATAGTTCTTAAGATTAGTTTAAGTCAACATCATTTAGTTACTGAGCTTTGTATGTTCAAATATAATGTTTTCCAAGGTTTATGTTTCTTTCTGTTTGTTCTTCACTTGGTCTGTTTTTTGCCTATACTGTTTTATACGTTTAGTTTTCTATGTTTCTTGCAATTTCCATTAACACCTCTGCAAAAAAATTTCTTAGGCTCATGGTTTTATTACTGTTCCTGTTTTGACATAACCTGCTCTTTCAGTTAGTTTACTTTCTGTATTCCTTAACATAATGTTTCTATTGTTTGTATCTTTTCTCTGATTCCAATGATGCTCACTTTTCTCTGCTGTCTATATATCATCATCATCCTTTATGCTTTCTTTTGGCTTCCTTCTCTGTACCATTTTTGGTCATTGCAGCTTCAATGTTCTTTCAGATTTTCCCACTCTTTGTTATTTGAAATTTTTCCATGACTAGAAGACTCTCTCTAATGTATAATCTGTGTCCAGCTTTACTTTTCCTGGTAACCCATTTACACTTCCTGTATATATCAAAGAATCTACAGATGATTGTGTAAATGAACTTACAATCAACTTTCCTACATCCTTTTGGGTTCTAGCTACAATATTAGAATGTTTTGGTGCAAAGCAATTGTATATTTTGACATACATTGTCATATACATACCTTCTCTTGAGATAGTACTTGTATGGCTCTTTTACTTCCACATCAGCAAATTCTGTTTCACTCCTTTTAGATTTGTTATATAATCAACATCCTTCCCTGGTATGTCTGCCTTGCCATTTTCCTTTGGTTTCATGTTTTCATTTCTCTTCACTTATAATTCTCTGTGAGTTATAAGCATCCTGTCTCAACTGCAAATCCTTACAATCATTTTTATCAGTATTTCTTCAACTCTCAGAGGTCCTGATCACTATTTCTATGTATATTTGATTTGTTTGCAGGAAGATACTGCATTGTCTTTTGCAATCTGAATGCTTCTGGGCACGATTGAATTTGCTTTTCCTTTGCACATTAAGTCATTGTGAATGCTCACTTCTCTAATTTCTTTTTTCTATTTTGTCCTAGAACTTTACATTTCTCTTCACATCATTTTTTTGTCTTTTTGTTTGTAAAAAAGGCTTAATACTATTTTTGCTACTTATGCGCAAGGGTGTGTCCAAGAGGGTGGACAGGGTAGTCTCCCTCATTGAGCAAAATCATATACAGTATACTTACTCAACAATAATCATGATTAATATATTCACACAACTATCAGTTCACCACCTTCCCAAAACAATGAAATAAGTTTATAATGAAAAACTTATCTCTACTTACTAAAACATACCAATTTGTCTAAATTTTCTTATGTTAGACGTTTTATGTTATAAAATATCATAAATATAATTTCATGTAAAACTAGTCTCCAGTCTCATATATTTTCTTCTGTACAACAACTATTAAAATTTACAGGAATTTGACTAATTTTAATTATTGAACTTAACTTCCTAATCCTCACTCATGTGAAAGAAATTGAAGGGCTTATCCCTCAAGATCCTACTGTTCTGCATGAGTCTAATGCATCAGAGAACTATCAGACCACAAAGGCTACAACTTGAGATGTACAGGCCCTATGTCATTACTTTTCTTTCCTCTGATTTATCGAAGATTGTTTCTTTTAACCAAGGAATCTAGTTCTGTAAATAGCTACTAACATAAACATCTTAGGTGGATAATGAAAGATTACTGGCAAAGGTTGAGGAAGTCCCCCCTCCCCCTCTTTAAAGTTGAATAAGAAATAACTGATTATTTCCTGGTTTTGCTTTCGCTATTATGGTACCATGGTTTTCTTTGATTGCCACCAGATCATTTCTCAACCTTAATATATTGTTTTGAGTAGTGCCCTGAGCCATTGCAGTTGGTCTTTTGTGTATACTGGACTTGTTTAGATGGTGTAATGCTTACTTTGATTATTTCAATGGTTTTGCCTCTGTCTTGCCATCAGAATTGTGTCCAAAAGATGAGCAGTTAGCCCCATGGGGAGTAGTGCAATGGGGGAAGCATCATTCACTCTCTGTTGCAAAGAAAGTGGAGATACTGCCCATATTAAAGAGATGTGTTTCAGTAAGAAATCTGAGTGAGGTTCCTCCATAATTTATGACTTGAACAAGCAGAAAAGAACTATTGCTACCACCTTCTAAGCTAATGATTCTAATATTGCCGTCTTTGTCAACACCTATACCACAATCTGTGCCACCACAATTACCAACATCTCTCCCAACTCATGTGCCACTATCGCTGTCAAGACCACTGCCAATGCCATACCACTACCACTGTCAACATCATTAACAGCATCATCATCAACACCTCTGCAACAACCAGTGCCACCAGCTTTGTACCATTCCTGCGAACAAGTCTACAATCTGTTCCACTACCTCTGGTACTCTCTTCCAACACTTCTACTATAATCAGCTTTGTTATCATCTCTGCCAACACCTCTGTGACAATCATAGCCACCACCTCTGCCATCATTTCTCCAACCATTTCTGCCTATACCCTTTGCTAACACCCTTTCTAACACTGTTGCCAATGCTTCTATGTGTATCACCAACTGCCATCATCTCTGTCACTATCTTTACCATCACCTCTACTTCCACCTATGCTGCTTTCCTTGCCAACACTTCTACAACAACTTGTGTCATTATCTCTACTTCCACCTCTGCTACTATCCTTGTCAGTACCTCTGCAGCAAACTGTGCCATCACCTTTGCCAATAGTCCTGACAATAATAAGGTCTATGTGTACTCTGGAATCAGTGTACCAATCACAGTACTACCCTTGTTGTTTATAAGCGAAGGTGTAGAGTCATTGGGAGTTTTCTGGTTTATCTAAAAAAAAATGTATCCAGTACAAGGGGAAAATTCAGGTGATTAGAGCCAGACCAGCTCTCTGGGGCTGGTTGGGGCTGGTTGCTGAGCCTCTAATTAACCAGCTATCTTGTTGACCTAAATGTATAACACAGCTGATGGTAGCATGAGTGCTGATCACATACGCTTGATGAAAGACATTCATCTACCAGACATATCAACCTCTTATTGCAACAACATCCTCTGCCCTAACAATATCTGGGAGTAACATCTGCTCTGAGAAACATAGGTTGTCTACAAGTGGCTTCCTGTTATACTGCCAACACCTTTGCCAACATCCCTACCAACATCTTTACTGCATCCTCTTTCACCATCTCCTTTTTCCCTTCTGCCACCACACCTTGCTACATCTTTACAATTACTCCTACCACCACACATCTTTCATTACTGTTGTCAATATTGCTGCAACGAAACAAACGTATCCTGTGGCTCTTCCTCCCATACTAGATAAGGGAGCATTGTTTCCTTCCCTTATTAGGGAAGGAAGGTGGTGACTTATCAGCATTCTTGTCAGCATGCTAACATTGCAAGGAAAAGGAGAAAAAATCTTTTTTACGTTGGCTGTAACCTCTGCAATTACGCGTCCCATCTATGCGATTGGATGCAGGCCTTTGCACTTGCCTGTCCCATCTATGCTATTAGGTGTAGGCCAAAATATATTTTGAAAGATTGTTGAATGTGCTTAATGACAGGGTGGCAGATGTAGAATGTTTGGGTTGGGGAAGTATACAAAATGAGATGGTCATAGAAAGTGGTTTGGTGAAGATAGAGATGGTAAAAGCCTTGTGTAATGGGATATGTATACTGTATAGGGTAGTTGTTGATAGGTGGTAGCTGGTAATCAGCCAATGACCAGGGAGGTATATTATAAGTACTACCTGCCAGGATTTTGGGAGGGTTAGTGGCAGCTGCTTAGTGAGCCAGCACTTCAGTGGTTGTCAATTTGCACTCCTCTGTCCCAGGTAGCTGTCTTTCCTTTCTACCTCACTCACACATGGACTACTGGCATTCTGTCTTAAAATGTACAATTTGTCCTTGTCATGCATAACAAGTGACAACACTTTACTCACACAACTTATTCTTTGTAACTCTAGGTTTTCCTGCAGTGAGCACTCTGCACTGGCCCTACCTTTTGGCAAAAAGCTAGGAGCAGTAGATACAAGTAGTAGGTAGTAACATTTAGGCAGGAGCATTAGGGAAAAATGTAAGGTAAAAATAGTAGGTAGGAGCATTAGACAGAAGTTGTCAGTAGGAACATTAGGTAGGAACCTCTGCAAACACTGCACTAGAGTTGCCCTCTGCCAGTGACCTGTTAAGGGTGAGGCACTAAAGGCTAAGAAGCGGCACTGGAGTGACTCTCCCACTTTGCATGCCACTGCAACCCAAATATCCAGCATCTACCTTCACACAATGGCACTATGTATGCATTCTGCCAATCCTCAGGCACTTCAACATGATCCATATAAGCACTGAAAATCCTATCTCACCAATCAACAACGGTCACTCCCTCTCTTAAGAAATTTAATTGTAATACCATCCACTGCAGCCTCCGTGCCACATTTCATCTTTTGTCAGGCTTTAACCATCCCTTCTCTCTTCACTAAACCACTCTTCATGACTATCACTTTGCATACAACTCTGACCCAAATGCTTTATATCTACCACCTTATCATCAAACACATTCAACAATCTTTCAAAATACTAACTCCATCTCCTCCTCACTTCATTACTACCTGTTACCATTTCCCCTTTTGCCCTTTCATCGATGTTCCCATTTGCTCCCCTATTTTTCACGTGATATTTTAACCTCATTCCAAAGCATTACAAAACACCTAAAGTTTGTTGATAGTCACTTACCCCAACTCTCATTTGTCTTCTTTTTCAACCCCTGCACTTTCCTCCTAACCTCTTGCCACCTTCTCTTATACATCCCCTAATTATTTGCACTCCTTCCTTGTAAAAACTGCCCAAATGCCTCTCTTTTCTCTTTCATCAGCAACTATACTTCTTCATCTCACCACTCATTACCCATTCTAATCTGTCCATTTCCTACCTTTCACATTCCAAATACATCTTTTGCACATGCCAGCGCTGCTTTATTAAATACCTCACATTCCTCACCCTTTCCTCTTGCTTTTGTCATTCTACACTAAATCTCTCCCAATATTTTTTCACACAAGTCTTTTTTCCAAGCTCACTTACTATCACAACTCTCTTCTCACCAATATTGTTTCCTCTTTTCCTAAAAAAAGCTCTACAAATCTTCACCCTCATCTCCACAAAACAGTAGTCAGACATCCCACCAGCACATTTTAACATCCAAAAAGTCTCTCTTTTTCATGCCTATCAATTAATATACTATAATCCAATAATGCCTACTGACCGTCTCTCCTACTTGCATAAATATACTTGCATATGTCCTTCTTTTTAAACCAGGTATTCCCAATCACCAGTCATTATTCAGCACACAGCTCCACAACCTGTCTGCTGTTTCTGTTCATAACACTGAATACCCCATGCCCCTCAATTATACCCTCAACTGTTACATTACTCACTTTCACATTCAAATCACCCATCACTAATTCCTAGTATCTTTAATCAAAACAGTTGACACTTACCTCGTGATCTTCCCTCTCATGGCCAGGTACATAAGAACTGATAATCACCTATCTCTTGCCATTCACTTTTATTTTTACCAATCTCAATCTAGAATTCGCTTTTTTACTCTTTCACACACTTCAGCAACTCCTGCCTCAGGAGTAGTGGTACTCTTTCCTTGGCTCCTGTCCTCTCACCAACATTTGACTTTACTACCGAGATATTTCCAACCCATTCTTCCCCTTTATCCTCAATCTTCATTTAACTCAGAGATAGAATATCCAGGTTTTTTCCTCAAGCATACTACCTATCTTTCCTCTCTTCTCGGTTACATTCACACCCAGCCTGAGCCTTCAAGGAGGATAAGCACTCCCTGCCTTCCTCTCTTCTGTACTGTCTTTTAGATAATTAAGTACAGGAAGGAGAGGGTCCCAGCCCCCCCACTCCCACCCCCTTTTGTTGCCTTCTATGATGCACAAGGAATATGGAGGTAGAATTCTTTCTCCCCTACTTGTAAACTTGGGGACATATGTAATAGTTTTTAATGCTGTGCCACTTTGATAAGATAAATGACTTTATTAAGGCAAATCCCCAGTAACCGTATTTGTATGTGACAAAAACACTTTAAAAAATGCCACACATCTTTCTATGTATGCCTAAAATCTTTTCTGGAGTACCTCACACACTCGGCAGGGGAACAGCACGTTAAAGGGCCTGTAGCATAAGTAATCTACATTTCACTCGGTTGAGTTGTGTATCATTTTATGTTTTATGTTCTAGTAAACTGTAATAACAAACTCATGGAAGTGTTTTTCCAGTATATATGAGATTATTCCTCACAGAGAGTTTAGTTTGGATATTATAACTGCAGCAGTGAATGGGTGAATTTTCAACTTATTTGGTGATTAATATAAAGAAAATTGCTTTTATGTACATGGATAAGGAATGTTCAATAAACTATATACAGCATATATTAAACCTAAACTAGAGTATGTATCTGAATTCTGGTTAACCTGCTTAAGAAAAATAAAGATCTAAGAGAGTTCACCCAGAGATTGGCAACAATGTTGGCATCTATGATAAGAAAGTCGAGTCACAGGGACAAGCTACGGGCTATAAATTTGCCCACCATGGAAGAAGAATGAGAGGAGACCTGATTACAACTTTCAGGTTTCTTAATCAGACTGAGTGTTGACAGTAAAGAGTTCTTTGAAGATGCAAAGAGAGAACAAGAAAAAGATATCAAGAAACTGAGAAAGAAACTTGTTGGAAAACATTGAAGGAAATATTCTAATAGCAACAGTTGTAGATGAATGGAATGACCTAAGTGGTGAAGTCGTGAATAAAGGCACTATACAAAAGTTTAAAAGTTGCACCATAATAAAGAAAGTTTAACGATGAAGCTCCACAAGTGTGAGACTCCCTCCTGGAACAGTAAAAGTACATAATTACAATTAGATAATTACTGCAGCTACCAAGATAAAGTGCTGGCCCATCTATGTTTAGTGTGGATTTGAGATAGCTATGTTTAACACAGCTAGGTTAGATATCAGGATTCACACATGGAATGTCTTCTCTGTTACTGAGTTTTTTGTCATTATCAAGTGCCAATGTAAATATTGAAGAAAAATTACCCTTACCATATAGCCACTTCAAAAAGACAGTTGAATAAGTGCATCATACGACACTTGAAAATTGAAGACTGTGGACTCTGCAAAGATGATTAATTTTATGTCTAACATGTACCTACAAACTTGGAGAGTTTACATGTAAATTGGGGGCACATTTGATATTTTCCCAGTAACTAAATTAAGCAGGGTTGTGACCTTGCTCCTTTTCTCTTCAGTTCTTAAGTACACTGGATATTAGGTTGAATGCAGGAAGTAACAAGTTAGATGCACTGTAAAGCAAAATTAGTAACATGGAGTAAATTGGTGATGCATTGATTTTTGGCAAAATTGTTAAGAACAATAGATAGAAGTAGTAGTAATGAACATTTAGGCAGGAGCATTAGGTAGAAGTAGTAGGTAAGAACATTAGGCAGGAGCATTGGATAGCAGTAGTCAGAAGGAACATTAGATAGGAGCCTCTGCAAACAATACTCTAGAGTTGCCTTCTGCTGATGGCCTGTTAAGGGTGAGGCACTAAGGCTAAGAAGTGGCAGTGGAGTTCACTAGTTATGGAGACTCTATTGCCATGGTCATCCCCATGAGGGAGTTCCATGTGGGAACAGGCATCAGTTGGCAACATTTGATAAAAATAATGAATGTACAACATGCTGTCATGATTAGTATGCTCACCATCCAGTGTTTTGTGTTGTTGGTTATTGTTTACCATCTCCACATGCTTTCTGGTGTGGTGTTGTGTGCTGGTCTTGAAAATTTGTGTATTTTGTGCCACCCTGGATAAATATTGTGAACAATGACCCCTTTCAAGCATCATCAGCAATTGCCTGACAGCTCCTTGAAGCCATCTATACCTTGCATGAAGTGCAAGAGGAATGTTTTAAGCCTCAAAAATAAGATGGAAGTGTTCAAGAAGCAGGTCAAAGGTGAATCCAAGGCAGCAGTTATGAAGGCTTCAAGGCCATTTGCTTGCATATGGACTCCTGTGGTGTAATGGTTAGCATTCCTGACTGTGACGCATTCACGGACCACCCAGGGTTAAGTGCATAGGTTCGAATCCTGTTTGCAGCAGCTGGGCCGCAGTCAACCCAGTTGTTCATCCACCCCTAGGGGTTGGTCGATAAAATGGGTAGCTGGCTCAGGCAAATGAGAGCTGGGGTGAGAGAATATCGGTAAACTTTAGGGAGAATAAAAAGATGTTTTGGAAGGAGGTAAATA
>JAYMFT010017310.1:0-16599 GCA_038088735.1 Panulirus argus | reverse complement strand
ATATATATGTACGGTGCATATGTGTGCATGTATGTACATATGTGTGTATGCGGGGGGATGGGTTTTACCTTTGTCTGTTTCCTGGCGCTACCTCGCTGACACGGGAAACAGCGATCAAGTATAATAAATATAAAATAAATATATATATATGTTAGAGGGTGGGTGACAGGACAGGACGAAGGTTCTGGGAGTGCTGAAAAGTGTGTGGAAAGAAATATTATCATAATGGGAGGGCAGAAATGGGTGTGTTTGAAGGCATAGTAGTCTTAACAGTATTATATGGATGCGAGGCATGGGCTATGGATAAGGCTGTGTGGAGGAGGCTGGAAGTGTTGAAAATGAAATGTCTGAGGACAATATGGAGTGTGAGGTGGTCTGATCGAGTAAGTAATGAAAGAGTAAGAAAGAGATGTGGTAATAAAAAGAGTGTGGTTGAGAGAGCTGACAAGGGTGTGATGAAATGGTTTGGACATATGGAGATAATGAATGATGAAAAGCTAACAAAAAGGATATATGTGTCAGATGTGGAGGGAACAAGGAGAAGGGGAGCCCAGATTGAAGATGGAAGGATGGAGTGAAAAAGATTTTCTGTGATCGAGGCATGAACATATAGGAGGGTGTAAGGCATGCATTGGCCAGTGTAAATTGGAACGATGAGGTATACAAGGGTAGACATGCAATCAACAGACAGAACCAGGGCATGTGAAGTGGCTGGTTATACCATGGAAAGGTCTGTGGGGCCTAGTTGTAGATACGGAGCTGTGGTTTTGGTGCATTGCATATGACATCTAGAGAATGGATGTAAGTGAATATGGCCTATCTTTGTTACTGGCACTACATTGCCAACGCAGGATATGGTGATGAAGCATTAAAGGAAAAAAGTATATTTATTTAGCAAACAGTGTTCACAATGCAGAAATGGCAACATAGGTCAGGATCACAAACAACGAGGACTGAGAGTCGACTAAGCCTTTGCACTGCCATTGACTCCCTCACCCTTACCCCCCAGCCACCATCTTCTGAAGGATGAGGAAAAACTCTCTGTTCTAGAGTAGGGCTTGGCATATAATTGCCTACCCATGGCCTATACACTGCATGCAACATGGCAGTCGTGCTTGCTTATACCTTAGGCCTCAACAGTTCCACTGAATTATACGGAACACATTGGATCAAGAGTTATTAACCAGCCAGCTTTATGAGCCCTCTTACTTTTTTATTTAGATAAGTTTCCAGAGGAACATGATTAACCCCTGGAAGTGGTACATTACTTTCTTCAGCTGTTTCCTCTGACCTCTCTGAGAAAGATTTGGTCAAAATGCTCTTCCCCTCCAGAGCCACAGGAATGGCAAGTACAATATAGTTTTTCTCTTCAGTTTCATTAACATAATTTCCTCCTCTCTCTCATTTTCTTAGTGTAAACAGAGGAGGTGGCTTTTGAATTTGTATCCTCGTCAGCAATTTTGTGAGTCTGTCTCAGTAAATTTGGTCATGGATTCATCAGGAATCATGGAACATGGTTCAATGATTAACAGCATCTGCTTAGTAAACATCACCCTAACAGGAATGCTTTTCACTGCTGATGCATGAGATTCATAGGGTTTGAGAGTCTCATGAGTCTCCTTCATCCTCCTCCTTGCCTCACCATATAATCATTTGTTTTGCCTTCAATAAGCAGACTTTCTTTTCAGATATGTACCAAGGGTATTGTCAATGAGAGGCTGCCTCAACAATTAACACAAAGTACAATCCTGGCTCTGTATTTGTCTGCAATGGGGTCCTCACAAGTGCACTCTCCACAATGAAATGAAAGAGTACAAGATTTTTCTCTATGGCCATTCATCTGGCATTTGAAACACCACAAGGGATATGATACATAGGGTCTTATAGATACCTTTATGTAACCAAGTGCAATTTTGTTAGGTAATCTCAGTTTTCTGAAAGTTAAGTAATTGTGAAAAATATGACTATTAGAAACAATTGTTTTTACTAAGAAACTCAAAACAGTATATTATAAAAAGAACCAAGTGCATCAGATACTATATAAATAACATGGTGGCAATACAACTTGTTAAAATGTGTTGACACAGGCTTTGCAGCCATCCCATCAAACATGCTTCCACCAAAAGTTTGTTATTTCTCCCTGGGTGATTTAAGGCCCAAATCACTTGTTTCTTTGTTGCTTTATCATTCTTATATGATATTCCTTTTCTTCAGGATTGAAAGGTTTTTCTCTTTGCTGGAAAAACACCCAGTTTTCAGAAGCACAGAAATTCAAATGCCTGCTTAAATAGCTATATTACTTAGAATGACCCAGAAAAATAGAAAATCTGCAGTCTTACCTGTCTCTGGCACTTACACACACAAATTGTTGACCAGCATCACCCATCGTCTGCGCCATGGCCTTACAGTCTGACATCTGCCCCTCGAGAGCACACACACGAACTGTGGACACCCAGCATTCAAGGAATTGGACAACATCAGTGACTGAAAAGTCTTTAATTAGAAAAAACTATGATTTTTTTTCCACAGAAAGGATAAGCAATCCCTTTTTTTTTTCACTAAAGCTAATTCTAAAGTTGTGCCTGAGAGTGTGTATCACATCTAAACACATAAGCAATGAAACATTTATGAAAGTAAGGAGCTAAGATTTGGGGGTGTCATGCTGCAAGGGTTGATAGGTGTTTAAGGTGGTATCTGCCTGTCCTGGAGTGGAGGCTTTTTAGTTATAGTAACAGATCAAATTGGTAACATTTTGGGAAAACTTGATGTAAAAACTTACATATCTAGGGGATTCATTATATGTTTTTCCTCTGAAAAAAGGGATAACATCATAAATCTCCAATTCAAGGCAAATTCTTTTCATACCTTTCCAAAACCTGTGAAAAAGTAAACTGTTCGTTTTTAATTACCTTCACAGGTGTGAAGTTCATTGAGTTTCTTGAAATACTCATTTTTATTTTGTATTTCTTGTGGGTTGTCTTCACTCAAGGCCCTGAGACCCACAGCAGAGTCCTTAAACAATAGATCTGACTTGCCTTTATATCTTCCAAATAGCCTGGTGGAAGGGGAGAGTTTAAAATTCAATGAAAGTTGATGATAATAGAGACAGACATTAAAAACAAAAGAAGCTGAATAATATGGATAACAATGTAAATGCCTACCAAGTAGAGAGATAGAGTGTGGTATTTGGTGTGATAAGTATAATTTGGAAGCTCACATTCTGTGGGGATAAAAGGTGTAATCTTAAGTGTACAGATTACAGGGACTGAGTTTGGAGGAAAAGCAAAACAGTGTTACTGTAACTGAAACTACAGGAATGATAAAGATCTTAAATGGATAACGTACTTTAGGAAACAAATACTTCTTACATATACCATTTCTGCTAACAGAATTTTCTAATCTTAATGCACTCACCTAACAAGATCACTGAGAGAGATGTACCAAGCAATATTACGATATCTGGTAACTTTTACATGGGAAGGAGAGATATGACGAGCCCTAATTGTCCATACAAGGATGACCACCTCTCCTTACAGTTCAAATGCCAACAGGAAAGATGAGAAAAAGAATGACATGCAGTATTGAGGGAATATTCTGCCAAGGAATTCTTTTTTTTAGGAAAGTGTGGATTAGAAAATGTTTTCTACCAATTTTTAAGTCTGGTAACAACCATGACTATGACCCCCTTAATGGAACAGAAAGCCCTGATATAAAGAGAAAGTTTTATACTGAAGGAAGAATGATTTTCTAAACAATCATACAAAATGAAACTCATTTCCTTAAATATTTGATATGATACATATAATCTGACCAATGTCTAACAGAGAAAGGTTGAAATTCCCCCACACTTATCACCATGGAGTGTTTGAAGCCCTCACATTTTCTGTTGTTAATTCTTTTCAGTATGTTTGTAGTTAACTACAGGAAAATTATCAATACATTTAAAATTAGAAAAACTCAACCTGATAAACCACTTACATGTGCTATGACCCCTTTAACTTATATTGCTTAGCTGCCAGACTAATAAGGTACACCAGGACTACTGTCAGTTATAGGTAAGTAGATGTGTAGTAATCTTGAAAGCGATATTTTGTTACAATAAATATGTATTAGAAAAGTTCTCATCATAGCTTCACAAATTTTACGCACTATGAGGGCACAGGTCTCATACAGGCCTCTTTGACATCACATAAACTGTTAAATGTATCAAAAAATATTTAGGCCGTAGTGCCTGGTATATTTCACCTCAAGATTAAGGCTGGTGATTCAAGAAGTCTAACCATAAATGCCACAGCAGCAGTAAAAAAAAAAAGGAGGGGGGGGCCTCATGATCGTACACAAATTATCAAATATCCTACCCATCTTCCAAACAATCAGGAAAATTCTCCCATGGCTGTTTTCCTACCCCAATCCTTCACGTTACAGCTACACAGTCTTGCGCTTGATTTATTTGACTGCACTCTTATTAATGTCTCTTTACTATCTGCAAAGTGCCACTACCTGTGTGTAAACATTTATGATGCTTATCAGTTTGTGATAATGCTCTTGCTCTTATGCCTTTTTTCTCTACCTCCAATACTACGAATAACATATAGTAAATATATGACTTATGAAATACTTAGAAATAAGAGATGGTATGAAGCCTGAGATATGTACCAGACCATCAGTGGTATTGCAATGTGAATGTGGCAAAGGAAGAGAACCATAACAAGGGGACAGCAGAAATCCTGACAACTCCAACAAAGTGTATCCTTAGGTAACTAAAGCTCACCAGTCTTTCCTTGGTCATATTTGTATTATATGTGTATTTTGGTGTATGTGATTACTATTTGTGCATTATGGGGAAAGAGTTTTAACCTTTATTATATGCACCATGATTTTACTCCTTTGTATGTATGTACATACACACACACACACGCATTCTAGCCAAAGCTAGGTACCCATTTACCAACCAGCCAAGGGGAGAATGAATACTTGGGTTGGGTGTAAGCTGACTGCCATACTAAGGATTTGAACACATGTGGGTCCGACCCCAGGCAGGCCCACAGACTCACACCATTAATGCTAACCACTTGACAACAGAGGCCTGTGTGTGTGTACATGGCAGGGAAACCAGTTTCCCCAAACTGGTCTGATTTAACACTCATAACTCAAGAACCTTTGCAGGAGATATATCAATATAATTTGACCATATATGTGTTTTGTGTGACATGACAGTCTGTTTATCATGTTCCAATTTGTCACAGCATTACTAATGTAATGTACAATAATTTGATGAGTTTTTTGGTAGTTTTGTAACTTATAACCTGTAATGGTAATCTCACATATATATTTAGATGTATTTGCACCATATATATCTGAATATGTCACAGAAAGATGTAATGAAATGTAACCAAGGAATTTAAAATTCCTATACTGAACTATTTCTTTGTCAAAGGCCTTTCTGCATGAATATCATCTTTATTGTATTTCTCATACTTATATGCAATCTATCAATCCATTCTTTTATAGCTGAGTATTCACATTGATTATTGCTAAAAATTATGTTAGTATGAATGTATTCATGCTCACTTGAATGTCTTACTCCCAGGAGACTCTCTTCTGAATACTTCTGACACTCCAAGCAACACTTGTCGCACCTGATTCTTTCGTTCCTCTAACATTCTACCTGATACCACTACCTGAAAGAAAAAACTGTGTTAACATTACTGATTAATAATGATTCTTATGACTAGCTATGATTTACTAAAATGCTTGCTTTCTTCATACTAAAATATAGTTTGTATATGGCCTTTTTTGTAAAACTGAGGTTAAATTAATTGATTCTGAGTAGCCTGAAGTTTTCCTTTTTTCATGTACACTTTAAAATTTTAAGCAACACAGAAACATGTTAGAAAACTGGCATTTGTTTTCTCTACTTTAACTGTTAGAAAGATATAAATATTAGGCCCTTTCCCAGCCTGCAGGAATGGGGATGGGGAACCCAGTTTTGTAGAATTTTTAATTTGAATAAAAGATTATGCCTTTATACATATAATCCAATCTATGGAACTGAGAATGGTGTTAATGATAACTGATTGACAAACAGAATATTCTAAAATGCGCATGTGGTTAAAATGATAAATGATCAATAAATATCCAAAAAATGTGGATTCCTTTCATGTCAGTTGAGACATAAAATAAATGAATGTCTCGCTATATAAGATATAGTGCAGTACAAAACTGGAATTCAAGATCAGGAATAAATAATTCTATGAAGTACAAGGCTCAAAAGTATGTAAATCACATAGGAGTGAAGCCACAAACGCTTACCTCATGTGCAGGTACTTGGGCCAGATTACAATTCTGGTATTCACTAATAGCTGCAGTACCACCAGAGGGACACAGGAGCTTGTAATTTTCAGACTGCAACCCTATTGTCCAGTCCGCTGTGCTCATGCCATCTGAAACCAAGAGGATATAAGGGTTGAAAAAGTTAGAGTGGGAGATTATAGCAACCAGATACTCATCTAAAGGCAGAGACTTTTCCTATCCTGTAATATGTTCCCATCTTCTTCTGACAGTCTTACAGGACTGCTCCCATCATCTGCAGATGCTTAAGGCTTTCTGCCCCTGTTTAAAATCCCAGCTGATGTTTGCTTCCACCAGTTTTACATAGGTGTCACTAGCATCCTACTGTCACAGCTGGAAAATATCACACATCTCAGTCATCTACAGAATGTCATCTGAGTGTAATGCCAAATGTACTGACTCACTTCTGAAGTTAGTTTTAGAATAAAAATAAATCTGGAATACTGTCTATGTGTTTAAATTTTATGGTGCAAGTAATGTCATTTGTTAGTTTATTCATGTAAATAAAGTTCTGAGTTTGTAAATAAGATGTAAACACACAAAAGACATGCATAATGAGAAAATATATAAAGTATGTAAATGATACATAAAAGATACAAAGCAAAGTAAATTCACACCTTAAGAAAATCATACATTATGTAAAGTGATTAGGTACATATGGAATGTAATCATCTATCAATGCTGTTATCAGTTCTTTCATAACAGATCAAAACTAAATGTACTATTATGAGTTCTTCTGCAACATTACATTACCTACCAGTATTTTGTGGGACGGTGGTGTGCTTCACAAAGGCCACATCACCACCACCTTGCACCAGACACCTGAAGGCACCTGAATAGGAGTAGAAAGGCTCATCACTACTCCTGGCACAATGATCATCAGCCTCGCCAACACACAGACGACACAGACGGTCCATGTAGTTGCCCTGCTTGTTGTATGAAGACAGCTTGGCTCCAGGAGCACATGACCCACCACTGAAGAACTCTGCAGCTGCACTGACAAAGTCGCAGTGGAATGGTTGGATGTGTCCTAAATCCAGGAGAGTGGCTACAGGCATCTTCCATCCTATGGGATATAGAAGTGTTAGTGGTAATGGGATATTAAAAGTATATTTGCTAACTCCTCACATTTTTTTCCTCTTCCATATTACCCTTCTCTCTATTCATTTTCTCTTTCCTTTGTCATTTCTTTTCTGAATATTTAGTTCTCTTCTTTTTTCTCTTTCATCCATTATTTTGTCCTCTTTTAACCTCCTTTTCTCAGACTTTCCTTCCTATTTCTCCCTTGTTTTCACCATCATCCCTCTTTCAAATGTCACACTGTAACACTTTTCTTTCATATCTCTCTCTCTTTCTCCTTAGTCCTGCCATCTTGGCAGAATCTCATCATAAGCATTGGTAGGTAGGTAAACTCTCTCTCTCTCTCTCTCTCTTATGATCTTTTCCCTCTTATCTCCCTGATAATTCTTACCCTTCCAATCTCATTTGCCTGCTTTCCACAAACCCTCTTCTCTGTCCTTTCCTGCAACCTTTATTGCTCTACAACTTGTGATTCATTACTAACCCTTTCCTTTCAAATCTTATCTTTCATCCTACTTGTTTGTTTTATATCAACTCCCTTCTCCCTCCTTTCCTTCAACTTCCTAGCTCCCTTTACTACCCTCCTGACTTTAAATCCCTCTTCAAAACTTACCTGCTGTCTTGCCTAGTCCAGTGTGGCAGGACTTTAGGCCTTTTAGTTGAGCAAATGATGTGATATTGGAGTCAGCCCTTACAACAGCAACAGCAAAGTAGGAAGATGTTGGAGATGCTGCTTTCACATCATAAACTTCACTCAGCACCCGGTCAAATCCATAATCTCTATGGGAAAAGGCCAGGGTTAGATGAAGTATGGTAATGGTAGGGGTACTGCTAAGAGGAAAGATATGAAGAAACGAAAGAGAAAGGAGCAGAACATGAGGCAAGTGGATGCAGATTAAAAAAGTGCAAAGGGAATAAAACATATGGGGAAAGGTAAGAAAAAATGATAAAAATCTTATTTCATAATATGGTGAAGCAGAAGATAAAGGGAGATCTATTACTAATGCTAAAAGATATCATTAAGCTAAAGATGAAAGGGAAACAATAAGGAAACTCACATGAGGAGGAATGTGGCAGGAGGAGACAGCAGAATCACAGAGATGGTGGAAGGGGGAAGATGTACAGGGAAGCAGTAGGATTAAAAAGGGATGAATTTTAAAGGAAAGTTTAGTAAAGACACAGAAAATAGATTTCATAATCTAGAAGGGAGGGTGATGTGATGGAGAAACTGAACAAAATTAAAAAACTGGGCATAAAGAGAAAGAATTACATATCACCAGATGAGCCAACTGACACATAAAGGGACAATACTGGCTCCCCAAAGAAAGCAGATTTTCCCTGTGTAGTGAAAGTACGTATCTAACATATGTTCAATTTCCAACAAATTTACATGGGAGGAGTAAACCAGTTCAAACATACAGAAAGACACTCCACCCCAAAACAAGACAGCCATACTCATCATAAAGCAGCAACAACTCCATATCAACACAACTCATCATAAAGCAGCAACAACTCCATATCAACACAGTCTTTCTGAATTAACAAAAGGAAAAAAGACTTAAATACAGTACAGCTATTACATCCAGCAAAATGAACATGGGGAAAACTTTCTTCCTTGTAAGGAGACAAAAGTAATTTCCCAGACATGCAAACAGCAACATCAAAAGTTATAAACTGCTATCCTTTAAGGTAACTTTTCTATCCTTACCCAGAGAAAGTTTGTAAAGTACCCACTTCATGTACTAAAGAGATGTAACATAAAGTACACTGCCACTTTCCCCACTTCATCAGGCAACATCTTCTCTAGCAGCCCTCCACTAACTATAGATTTCCATGGAAACCATGAATGTTATGCCTAGAGTATGGGAGACTTATATGCTTAAGAAGAAGAATGACAATATTCCTTCAGAAGAAATATCTGAATATCTAGCAGACAATTCTAGAGTGTACTTGTTATGTAGTACCCAGGGCAAATCTGCAGGGAAGAGATGAATTAACAAGAGGAGGGGATGGCAAGCATAAGGTGCAGCTTCAAGCAGAAATTTTCACTTTTTTTTCTCAAGCACCAACTTTAGATTGGTTGGAGTAATTATCAGAAATTATTATTCAGACTCAAGGAAATGGCTCCCAGAAATAGCGCCCTCACAAGAAAAGTTAATAAAATCAGTGTAAAAATCCTTCTTAAGAAATACTTTAACATTTCTCTCTCTCTCAAGAAAAAAAAAAATCCCCTCACGAATTTGTCTAGATTACTTACTTTGTTACCTGGTAGACGTCACCACCATCTAATGTGACGACATCAGCATAACCAAAATACATATCAGAGAAACAATTAGAGAAATTACGATCTTGAGGGCAACCAAGGTCCACACCTGCACCCACACCATAGGCCTGTACTGCCATCTCCAGGTCTTGGCACTTGGCCAGCTCTTCCTCATTGTGAACACAAAAGCGAACTGGTTTCTGTGATACGGGTGAGTTAAACTTGTATCCAGCTGGAAGAAAGTCAAAACACAAACATAAGAGGAACATATAAACAAATGCATTTCATAAATATCTGGGATTGTGATACAAGATTTCAAATGAACTATTTTGAAACTCAAAGAAAAGATCAGTACACTGAATAAACAAAATCACAGTTGAATCTATAACCATATCAAGTGAAGAACACAAAAGTGAATATAATCATAATGAAACTCTAAATGAGACTGCATCTATGACCTGATATACCAAGAGGTGAGTACAACTGACCACATTATTTAATGAATATAGCTAGAACAATCCCCTAAATAGACCCACCTTGCCTGATGATCATTGAGGGTGTCAGGAGTTCCCTGGGGGTCTTGAACTGGGTATCACTGGGCAGATCAAGTAAATCTCGCAAAATTGTAGCATGTGTGGTTAGCGCCTTCACCCACAGGTTTCGCAAGGAACTGAGAACATGTTAGAAGGAAGAAAGATCCAAATTATTTTGAAAATATCAAAAACCAGCAAACTCAAGGCATTCAAACAACGTAAACATCAATATGTATAAGTCTTAAAATATGAAGCTCTAGCAGGATGGACATAAATACAAGGTAACAATAAATGCAACAAAAGCAAAGAAAAGATTTTATACCAAGAAAAATAAAGGTTATAATAAATGCAACAAAAACAAGTAAAAGAAATCATACCAAGAAAAACAAACTATCTAACATCGATTTGACTGAATAATTTTCATAAATAATCTATGGTGGAAAAGTAATAGGGAATAATATGAAGTCTAACATAAACGAAAGGTGATGTCCCACTAAACTGTTTATTGAAAAAATATATCTAGAGAAAAAAAGACTAAATATTTGCTTTCATTAATTCCTTCAAAATTCAACTTTCACTTGCTAACTTACACAATATTCTAATGAATAATAAAGACTTGTAAACCAGGGCAAAGGACTGGGAGAGAGGTTGAAGGCTAAGAAGGGAAAAAACTGGAAGGAATCAGGAAGAAAGATGATCTCTAGGGAAGGAACTTGAAGCTCTTTTTGAGTGAGAGCTTTTTATTCCAGTGCAAGTTTCTAGTTGATTTTCTTATTTTTCATTATATGTGGATTTGCCTTCTAGTCATTTCTGTTTATTCTTCCATCTGCCCCATATAA
This sequence comes from Panulirus argus, assembly GCA_038088735.1. Taxonomy (NCBI): domain Eukaryota; kingdom Metazoa; phylum Arthropoda; class Malacostraca; order Decapoda; family Palinuridae; genus Panulirus; species Panulirus argus. The sequence goes on along the minus strand of JAYMFT010017310.1, from coordinate 5,533 downwards.
TATAGTTTCAATCTTAATCAAATATCATTCAGTTTTCTAAATCTTCATATGTATATGGGAGATACATCCAGACCATTAAAAACATTTGTTTACTACCAATCCTTTGTCTTTTTCTCAACACTACTCCCCATGTTACTGGTTCCATTTCTTTCTTATCCCTCTTACTTTTCTCCTATCTCACATCCTCTCCCTTTTTCAGTCCTTGCTTTCTTACTCTTATATCTGTTCTCTGTCCTCCATTTTTCCCTCTCCCTTTCTACCTAACAGGAGTCAACCAGTAACCAAGGTAAACAAGACTGCCCTGCTCTCTTTGGGTATAACAAGAATATCATCAATAACAAACTGTGTAATTCCACCATCTATCCTTAACAAAAGGATTACTTGTATGGAACTACTGCTTGCAACTCATATGACCAGTCTATTCCTCCCATCTATCTATATCTTGATTATACCAAGTTAGAAGGCAGCTGCATGGTATTGAAACAGTTCTTAGGTAATGGCACTTTCAAATTTTCAAGGATCATCAGACAAATATTGTTTTCTTTTCATATACAGGTGACCGACATGACCCAGTCAAAGGCCATCTCAGATGAAAGAAATAAAGGAGAAAACGAGAGTAGAAATTATTCAGGGTTCTTCAGGTGTTTGCAGACCTGACTTAAAGGAGATAGATTATAGGAAATGGGAAAAATGAGAGGAGATTTCCAAAAAGAAGCTGTTCAAAGAAGGAGGTATCATAATGTTCACTCCTCAAGCGGCTAGTTTCTGCACAAAAACTGTGGGATGCTGCTGCCAGATGCTTTTCTTGTGTCCAAGCCTTGGAGGAAGGGACACATGTAGACAGCTCATGAGAAGAGTGACCAAAGTAATACCTGTAGAACAGAGATAGAGAGAGAGAGAGAGCAGCAGCATCATGAAGTACAGAAAGGGATGGTTGCAAAGAGGTGATGCTAGGAAAATTTTTCAGACAGGCTTTTGATTCTACGCTACTTAATAGAGAGATGGAGTAACAATCATTCTAGATATGCCAGCAGTATTCCATACGAAGGCAAACGAAACCCTTCTAGATATGATATAGCTGCTTACAAGTAAAATAATTACAGCATCAATACAATATCAACAGCTTTTGGGAAGCAGACTTTGTGATGCTGATTATGTGGGGTTTCTAGGACAGACTGGAGAAGATGCTGATGACCAGCATATTAACATTATCAGTGGGTTGGACTGTTGTGTTCTGAAACTGAACAAAAGGAAATGAGTAACTTTTAGCTAGAAAAACAGCTTTGATTTCATCTATCTTATCACTCCATCCACATATATATTAAAAAGCCATGGTGACATTACAAAGCCCTGCCTCACTATACACTATCAAATCCTTGTATGTTGTTACTTCCCCATTTTGAGGTGCTGCACAGATTTGAACTGAGGAAAGAAATATCTTCAGTGTAAACTGAGAACAAAGAGGAGAAATGGGAAAGTGATCTGAAATTTGTAAAGTTGAATCAATGGTAAAAGAATGAATAGGGATAGAAATAAAGGAGAGAAAACTGTGCATAAAGCAAAGGAAGAGGGTGATAAAACAGAACCCTGAGGAATACTACTTTTGATAGGATTAGGAAAAGTTGCTCAATCAGTGACTACTGCTTTGTAAAGGCCAGAGAGGAAACCATGAATTTGGGAACAAGGACAAGCAGAAAAACCAAAGGAAGGGAGTTTAGAAGGCAAAGACTTATGTCACACCCTGTCTAATGCTTTAGACATGTCAAGGGCTACAACAAAAGTTTCATGTAAACCCCTAAGATAGGAGGATCAGAAATAAGCCACATAAGGAGAGATCACTTGTAGACCTAGCACTGCATGATCCATACTGGTAATCAGAAAAAAAGGATTGGGATTCTGAGTCTGGAAAAGTTAGAGTTGTAAAGAATTCCAAAGATTTTAGAGATAGAAGAAATGAGATCAATGGGGTGTAATTGGAGGTGTGAGAATAGTATCAATTTCTAAGGGATGGGGTTCATCAAGGCACACTTTCAAGAGGTAAGAGAAGTCTGCTTTTAAACGGAGGTAAAACAGGCAAGTAAGGCTCAGAGGTAGTTCAGAAGCACACTCCTTTAGGACACAAGCAGATATGTTGTCTTCCCCATAGGCCTTGTCTACCTGGAGCTGGAAAAGTACTTAGAAGACCCTGCAGAGGAAAATATAGATGACAGAGGTTCAGTGGCAGGAGATTAAAAGCAGAATCATTCAAAACAACGAAAAGGAAACAAGGTACCAAAAAGAGCAGTTTTATTAGCTGCAAAGTTAACTACAGGTTAATTAGGTCAGAGAAAAGAAGGAAAGTTTAAATCACATTAGTTAATGGAGATTTTTTTTTTGGGGGGGGGGGGTTATGGTCCAGAGTGATTTGTCAGTAAAAGAAGTCAGGTGAGCAATGAAGGTGTGCTTGACTTTACAAGGAACAGTTCTAGTTATTCTGAGGAGAAATTAAAGCTGACTGGGTTACAGGGCAGAAAAGAATTTTCCATCTAGTCTCTCATTCCCCCTACAATTGATTTCTCCATTCCAAGTCCCTCTGTGTAGCTATAGCTATTCTTTACAAGCTTCCTTCATCTGTTTGCTGTTTTGCCCACCTCATTTGAGGCATTATGCTTGTAAACTACATAATAGCAAAAATAAAAGATAGTTTAGTACATCTAACTAATGTTCAGGCCTACCCCTTTTTTTTGGTGAATGAATATATTAAGTTTTGGATTTGTATGTAAGGTTCATTCTCCCTACAAATACTGAGGAATTCTTGTCTTATGATCCTCACTATGCTGGCATCAATCAACGAGGGAAAACTCAGGTTCTCCACCAAGCTACTTGGATGAGTTGCTGAGCCTGTCATAACATGCCTGATATGCCTCAAATGACCAATGAGAGTCTAGATCTGGAGTTTGCTATACCAGCAGCCTGCCACTTGGTCAGTGTAAACACATGTGATCAAGCAATATTCCCTAAATAAGGATTATGATTAGTGAAACTTGTGAGTGTAATGTATCTAGACCCTCACATGGTCACGAGAGGGAAAGAAAATTAGTAAAGTGGGAGAAAACACTATAAAAACAAAAGAGGTATTGTGGTAAGGCTTACAAAAGCACAAAAACAAAGTAATGGATGTCATGTTGCTGGCATTCCATGCCAAGGTGGATGTTTCAGCATGGTGACCATGCCTGTTATAGGTATGATCTTTAAAGAGTTTTGGAATCTTGCTCATTATGATAAACAAAATGCTTATCTTTGGAGACTTGTACATATAGTTCCCTTAAAAAGGTGAACATCAGAGGTCAATAAGAGGTTCACTGACTATGTGCACTGTACTGTGTTGAGTGTGAAAGTAATATGCATAAAATGTGTAAGGCAGGCTTCTGCTCAATCCTGGGTATTAAGGACAGTCATGTTGATACTGCTATCAAGAAGCATACTTTCACAAATAAACCAGTTCCTGGCAAAAGAGGGAAGCATGAACCAGATAACAAAATAGGAAGTGTCATACTTCAGAGAGTTAGGGAGCACATTAATGCACTTCCCACAACTAGATGTCATCTTAGTTAAGCAAAGTCATCCCTTGTCCTTATTGGTGTCTGGATTCTGATCTGATCATCAAGAAGCTATATATCATGTACAATGATTGGATGACAGTAAATCAACCAAGAGACCATCTACTACCGCAATGAGTTTCATAAGAACTTTAACATCATTCTTTACTGTAAAGGTGCTTTTAATCATATGGTTTTATACTTGTATACTGTAATAGGTGCAAACTGTCAGGCACTGTAACTGTTGTTAAGTATTTTCATAAGACTCATGACTTTTGAAATACATATATAGCATCATATATCATTCTGATAAAAACCATGGTAAATAATGTGTACGTCTGCATTACTGAAATGATTTTAATGCATACAACAAAATTCATTAGTTTATCAGTGCATGCTTCTTCATACATACACTTCAATTCTTAACTGACTTTAAGGCTACAGATTCCATATCACTAAATCTTTACAACAAAATATAGTGTCTGTGAAAAACCTTGTCCCCTTCCCCATACATTTTATGTAGTGATGTCACACTTACACTTTAGTACTTTGTCACCTTAGCTTTGGCTTTATCATCTGCAGATGTGTGGGCAAGGAACTGGGAAGGTTCCTGAAGTATTAAAGGTCCATGTTTTTGGGTACATAAGGTCCTGATCTCCTGAATGAGGCAAGATACTTATAGGTTTTGGAGGAAGCAGGCACCTGATCTTGCATCCTCAGTACCCAGTGCACCAAGAAATCTCACATTTTCTTACTTCCAGGTAAGACTTCGGGCTTCTCCTCCTTTGAAAGGTAAGAGCCAACCAACCATCTTGAAGCACAGGTGGAAGAAATAGAGTGCCTAGAAACAAAATTCCCAAAATAAAGTGGCAGCCAGGAAGAGTAAAGAAAGAACATCCTTCCCTCAAGAAAGTCTGAGGCACACTGAGGCAGGATGCTGGTGCTTGCAGTGTATCACCTTTGGAAATATATGGAGGGCAGACAGTATTTCTTACGGATTCTGTAATGTACCCAAGGAGTGCTTCATTTGAAAAATGAATAAGACATATTACTCATTTCAAATGTTATGACATTTTCAATGTTGCTGCACTAAATTTTTTTCTGGTGCTTACAGTTTCATTTCACTTAATACTTTACACCACAATACGACATTCAAGGAGAGCTTCATTTGAAGAAGATGAATAAGATATCTGTATCATTTCAAAAGTTATGACATTTACAACGTTGCCAGACATGAACTGCATTTTCTGTTTGGTGCTTACTAAGTTTTTGCACACAGTATGAAATTTCTTTTTTCTCCTACCTATCTTGTAATCCCTCCTTTTTCCCAACACTTACCTTCTCCATTTCATCAGCCTCATGGTCTCAATTTGCCCTCCTCATACTTACATACATTCATTATCTGCACATGTGTTAGAGAGAATAACTGGGAGTGGCCTCCTTCCCCAGTCACAAGGTTCCCCAGTGTTGACAGTTCGATCTCCTAGAGGCAGGATGGTTCCGTTACCAATACGACAGTAATGTGATAGTTGTTCCACTTCAGAATTCTGTAAAGAGAAAAAGCAGTGAGATGATCATAATTCTAAATTGAAGTCTAAATCTTAGTATCTGTTTAGTTACAAATGCTTTAAGTGACTTTCCTATCATTATCATTATTATTATCATCATTATCACTGTGTGGAGGAGGGTGGATGTGTAGCAAATGAAATGTTTGAGGACACCATAAGAAGGTCTGTGGGGACTGGATAAGAACAGGGAGCTGTGGTTTTGCTGCATTAATATAACAGCTAGAGAATGAATGTACATGTGTATATATGTATGTGTAAACCATGGAAAGGTCTGTGGTGCCTGGATGTGGATAGGGAGCTGTGGTTTCAGTGCATTACACATGACAGCGAGAGACTGAGTGTGAGCGAATGTGACCATTTCATCTGTCTCCTGGCGCTAACTCGCCA
>JAYMFT010017299.1:0-16599 GCA_038088735.1 Panulirus argus | reverse complement strand
GGTCTGTGGGGCCTGGATGTGGAAAGGGAGCTGTGGTTTCAGTGCATTACACATGACAGCTGGAGACTGAGTGTGAGTGAATGTGGCCATTTCGTCTGTCTCCTGGCACTACCTCGCCGGTGCATGGGGTGGCAATGCTATTTCCCGTGGGGCGGGGTGGCATCAGGAGTGGATGTGTGTGTATTTATATATATATGTGTGTATGTGAGTGGATTTGTCTTTCTTCATCTGTTTCCTAGCGCTACCTTTCTGACACAGGAAATGATCATGTAAAAAAAAATATTATGTGACTTGTATCTTTTTAACAGTCAACTTCTTTGTGTGCCTAGACTTTTCATCTTCCTGGCAATATTTTCAGAGATGAGTGAAATAAAGCAAATGAGGCAAATAAATGAGAATTGTAAATTGATTCCAGCTTAAGTCTCCATTTTCTCCAACTTTAAAAGTTTATTTAACTCTGCCAGTACCACGTAACCAGTAACTTCAAACCGTGGTTTTCCATGATTTATGTTAAAGACAAGTTGATAACAAGAGACAATTTCAATTCTTTTATAGATGAACAATGTTCAGAGCTGTTGCCTTCTGCTGACATCACTGTACAGCCCACTGAGTTTGTCCTAGCACCCAAAGAAAACAGAGATGTGTTCCTTGTGGCAAATGGGACTTCTCATATCTTGGCCAAGACCCCTGGCTGTATGGGTGTATTATTGGTCATATTTGGTGATGAGATACTGCGAAGAAGGTTCCGTAGGTGAGATATGATATATGTTTGTTTGGCATGAAGAGTATTGAATGAGCCTGTGAAACATTTTATGAAGTAACAAATCAGATTATATTTGAGATAAGAAGTGTCTCAGTAAAGTGTTTTTAAACAACATATTAAGAAAAGTCAATAAGAGATTTCTTTTGTAACAGAAGTCTGAAAACTTTTTGTAGAGGGGTTTTATTAGAAGCACCTAGGGTGCTGCAGGCACTCTGAGGCACTGTAAGCATACTTGCCAAATTTCAAAGGGCCTGTATTGAAGTAGTTGAGTCAAGGAGAAAATATGTACGTACTGATACAGTATTATGTTTTTGGAGTGAAAATGAATTTGCAGTTCAAGAGTCTAATCTAAACATGTATAGGTTTTACATAACATCCTTAAGTACAAATATGTTTTAGTAAGATTCTGATTGGAATATTATTCTTGCAAATCAATTCTTTCACAGACTTAAGAATAAAGAAGTGAAAATGCGACGCATCAATGACCCTGATATGCTGAAGATTAATTGGGGTGTTGTTTACACTGGAGAGAAGGAGGTGCAAAATGAGGAAGATAGTCTTCCTCCACAACCTGAAGATTCTACCATCTTCTTCAATTCATGTTCTAGGGTTCAGGTGCTCTAAATTTAGAATTATCACAACACTTTTGACTATCATACTAAATTTGACACTCTTACTGAATCTCTTTTAATACTAGAGCTTCCTTTTTTGTGTGCATACCTCATTAGCACATAAATTACATGCTTTCTTTCTTCACTTTTAATTCCACATCATGCTTTACTTCTCATTCATTACCTTGCACCTGCTGTATGGGAAATCATTCCCTACTGCCTGAATTTATTTGGCTTTGAGTAAAAGGTTGCGCTGAAAATTGAAAGCAAGAGCCAGAAACTTATTCTGATCATGTAGATTGTTGAGAGGAATGAATGCTTGGCTCTTGGTTTCATTTTTCATTGATATGTTTTACTCATTTGTCACTATGGATAGCATTCTTCTGGCTATGTTAATGTATCACTTCTTTGTCCCCCTTCCATGCATAGATTTGGATTTACTCACCTCTGCTGTGATTTTTTTACTTTTGACAGTATCTGAGTTTAGATACATATGTAGTTGTTGGGGTACATCTTGCAGCTTAATCCTACAAACATTTTTTAAATTCCCTAAGCCTCTTTTCCCCTAGCATTCATTTGTGGATGCAATCTTCCAATAACACTTTTTTAGTACATGTGCCACCTGTCTCGTCATCATCACTGTATTACTTTTGTCTCTTCTAGGCCTTTACCCTTATCAGATATGCTGCTTAGGTATTTGAAAATAATATTTTGGCTTCATGTATGTCACTCTGTTGAAGTGCCTCAAGTTTTCTTTCAGTTAAAGTTAGTCCATTTTTTATATTATAATATGTTTTATAAAAGCATTGTATTATGGACACTTGATGTAAATAATATGGGAAGGTGGTGTGTAACACGAATCGTAATTACTGTGATAGGTTGGTAGAAAGATGTGCATATGGGATAACTGGGCAGGCAAGTACGAAGAAAGGTAGGCAGATATGCAGGTACTCATTGAGTTTATCTGTGGGGTATTTACTCAGGTATGTTGGCAGGTAGTTAGGTTTTCCGTATATCTTTGTGAAAATACATTTGAGAAAAGGTTTAGGTTTGTTACATTTATACTAGTGTTGATTTTTACTTTGCCAAAGACTTTAAAGAAATCATAGGGTTAGGAGTGATTTACTTTAGCATTTAAATTTTTCTTTCATTTCTATTCATGTTGGGGCTTTTGCCTTATTGACCCAAGACATTTGATAGGCCTTATGCCCAAATAACCACCAATCCAACCCTTGACAACATGGGTCATGTGCACTACACCCTTATCTTCACTGCACCCTCTTCAGCCCACCATAATAAATAATATTCATTACTCAAGAAACTTTGATAGTGATACTAAACTAAACTTCAACTTTGTTTCTACTTCTAACAAGTGTAAAGTAGACTAAGGTAGAGTTTGGTAGTTACATAGAGTAAGTGCTAGTTGTGGCATAAAGCTTTTCACATTGTTTCTTGTCATCTTGTGTTTACATGTTACCAGCACCATCACGTGTCATCAGGGTTTTTATTGACATTCTTTTTTACTTTCTTTAGAATTTCAACTTTCTACATAATGATAAGTCTTGCATGCTTCTTTTCAAACTGCTACACTCGGCATTATCATTTGGATGCTTGTGGAAGCCATTATAAAGGCAGGATTAGGGCAAAATCCTTAGAGGTAACAGATATAACTGAGAAAAGTGCAGAGCTCTATCACTTCTGATTTAGAACTCAGAATCTCATGCACCATATTGGTGGATATCTGAAATATGTGGGCACTTGGATTTAGATGTTTTAATACAATGAATATTAGGACTGGAAAACAACCACTGCAAGTATCCTTGGTCTCATTTTCTCCTTTGTATTGTCTTCCAGTCCACCTCATCTATTCTACACTCTCCCCATCTCTATTCCTGTTGTACTAATTCCCACATCTCTTATCCTTATTGCTCTTAGTTCTACAAACTGATCTCTTCACCTTTTATAAACTTTATCCCGTAGTCACTGTATACAAGAAGACTCCCAGGCTTGCCTAGTATGTTCTCACCTTTCACACAGACTTTTTTGCAGCACCAGTGTATGTCCTTTCTAATTAATGAGTTATTCTTTCATACTTTTCTTTCACCCTTCTCCCAAAATCATGTTTTGCCTTCCTTTTAGTAATATGCATTAATTATTTCATTTCTCTTAATCTAGACTTTATAGTCTACATTCCTTACCTTCCATTCATTACTGTTATCTAAAAAATTTAGCTTCATCCAATTTCTCTTTTTATTCAACTAACCTCCTTAAACATTTTGTTCGATGTACTGCTTCTCTCTTTCCACAATGTATTCTTACAGGTAAATCAGGATATGCAGTCCTGTGGCAAATGTACTGATCACTGCTGTTATTACCACAATTAAAAAAGAGGGATATCAGTATCTAGTGTTTTGAGAGGGCTATATTAAGCATACTGCTTTATGTTTGAGGAATCACCTGTTTCATGTGAAAAGTTGTATGGATGAAGTTAATATTTTTTTCATACTTGTTTGCCCTTTCCTGCATTGGCATGGTTGTGCCAGGAATGGACAAAGAACAATCTTATTTACTCATTCCCACTTTCTAGTTGTTATATATAATGTTCAGAAAAAAGAGCCCACCATAGTAAATTTAGATGTAGAAAATCTCATATTTCAGGTTGTTGAAAATATCATATTTCAGGTTCAGTTGTATGGAGAACGTCAAAGCAGTGATGATGCCTCAAGTACTGTGTTTGCTTGTTTAGATGCTGAAGATACCATAAACTCAGTTGCAGACATCACTGCTCTTGGGGAGAGGTAGGTGTACTCACTGCACCATGTAGCTTGTTCACTGTGTTGAGTGATCAATTCGTAGGTTCTAATAAAAGGGTTCTTTGCAGAGAAGACTATATTGAGGTATATACAGAGGAGAGACACTGGGCATGTCTGTATGCCGTGGTGCCCTGAACCTAACTACTGTTTATATACATGATATGATGTCCTATAGAAAATGTAGGCCAGATCTATCTATACAGGAGATATTATTACACATGGTGCATGTTACACAAATGCGTCTTTGTCTGTCCTGTATCACATATCTACACCTCCCTCCCCCCACACACCCGTAGCTCTGTCTCAAGCGGACTGTTTCTGCAGTCTCTTTGATCGGCATGGGGTCACTGGGGGGTCACTGACAAAGGACGTTATTTTCTCGTCTGAGCAAGGGGCCACAGGGATGTGGGGGAGGGGGTCATCACTAGGGGAAGGCACTGGTCAGAGGAAACATCGATTACGCCACCAGACTCTTCCACTAGGTAATCGTACCTCGTAATCCCTTGTTCTTCCACAGCCCATGATGGTCCTGATTTTGTCCCAGTGGTGTGAAGTCGGGTCTTGTACTCGTACTGTCTGCCCCACACTTAACTTGGGTAGGGTGCAGGCGTGCTTGTCATACCGTCACTGAGTACTGACACTAAAATGCTGTGATATACACTGATCACTGCACTGTGGTGGCGTTATTGTCTATGGAGTCGCGCTGAGAGGGGACATGTGCTTGACGAAATCTAGTCGTTACACTGACTTATATCCTTAAAAAGTACTCACTGCGCCATGTAGCTTGTTCACTGTGTTGAGTGATCAGTTCATAGGTTCTAATAAAAGGGTCCTTTGCAGAGAAGACTATATTGAGGTATATACAGAGGAGAGACACCGGGCGTGTCTGTATGCCTTGGTGCCATGAAACTAACTACTGTTTATATATATGATATGATGTACTATAGAAAATGGAGGCTAGATCTATCTATACAGGAAATACTATTACATATGGTGTATGTTACACAAATGCATCTTTGTCTGTCCTGTATCACATATCTACAGTAGGGACAGACGAAAAAATAGAATGTGTTTGGAATGATTAAGAAGAAAGCTCATGAATGATGAAATTTGATGTTTTTATAGATAACCTGAGAAGTGGAAGAAAAAGAGTATAGATAACCTGAGAAGTGGAAGGAAAAAGAGTGAAATATTGCAAATATAAGAAGGGCATGCCTACATGAATGTGAGGAAAAGAATGATAACTATGGTTTTTGAACATTCTACTCTGTCCCTTTCTGTTAAAATAAATGACATTTTTTGATATATAGATATATGTGAACAACTCAAATTCACCTACCAGTATGTATGTATGTATGTAAGTCAAGACTGGTACCTAGCCCATTACATAATTTTGCTTTTTGGAGACCAAGCTGTTAATTGCTTAGAAAATATATGAAGGGTATTTTATTCCTAACATGGAACATATAAGTCATTGATTGAATTTTTTTTCTTTATCTCTCTCTCTCTCTCTGCATTTCATTTTTAGAATTTTCTTTTAAAATTCTCATGTATCACAAGAATTGTTGATTAGCAGATGGCTAGTAATTTCCAAGGTGTTGGGACATTAGTTGTACACTGAGAACTGTGGAATCCATCAGGTATCAGTAGAAAGGCTTCCAGTAAAAAAAGATGTGTTCCTTAGAATCTTTCCTTTCTGTTGCTTCAGGACAGCAGAAATACATTCCCCACCAGTCCAAGGATCTATCGGCCCTCTGTCCCAGAAGACGACAGATGTTTTGCAGCCAGTTATCAATACAAAGACAGGAGAAAGCAACCTTTCCTGGGATGTTTTCCCCCAGAGTCTGTCTTTTCTAGCATCAGATTTATCTACACACATATTTTTTGTTGTCAACTTCAGTAATACTGAACAGATGTTTGAGGTAAGGAGATATCTCTTAGAAATTTGGTGTGTGATGTATATCATACAGTGAAAAATTTTGTATTACTAAAGAATTTAGACTTTGTTTTATTGTGGATATAAGGCCACTTTCCTTTAGATAACTTGAGTTTACTGTTCAGTGGCTGTACTGAAGTACTTTCTAACTCATAATTTGATGCCCTATATGTGTAGTACATCTCTTGCCACTTTTACAGATTTAAACAAAATCTTTGCTGAGAAGGGTGAAAATATTAATTTTAGAAGTTCTGTATTTATTCCTACTCTGCTGCTAATTGTCCTGCTTTCATCAGATGAATATGTATTGAATTGAATTAAGAATTGCTTTTCAAATTTTGACAATAAACAACTAATTTAGTTCTGTTGGGAGTACTCAAGAGAGCACTATATATAGTTTATCAAAAACTTGTTTATTAACTTTTCTTATGTGTGATACCACTTTGTTGTATGTTAGGCCACTTCAGACTGTAGGTGGTTGGGTGTTGAGCCTCGAGAAGCAATACTTCCAAGCCTGAGCTCCATTAGAGTGAGTGTGAAGCTCCTACCTATTTGTATGCCCCAACCAGTTACTGCTCCTCTTACACAGTCCCTTAAGGTAAGAACCTTTAAATTAATGTTTGCCTGTCTTTAATTGGTAATCTGTTTACTGCATTAAAATTAAAATAGGAGTGTATCAATATATCCAAGATACTTGTTTTATGTATTCAGATATTCCTATTTGGAAAACCAACAGAAAGTTCAGATATGTAATGAAATCCTTACACCATCTCCCACTTTTCATTGCATAGAAGCCCTCAAAGCAAGAAAATTTGTCTTAGTCCAGGATTTATGATATGACAGAGTGACTGATCTTATGCACACATTATCAGATTATGTGTACCACATCCGTTTGGCTGCAAGATGTAACCTGCTCCTCATTGGTTTAAACTATGGTATTTTCACTTGGTAATTTTTTAAAACATTTTCCAAAATTCTTTTATATTTATGACGAGTTGAAATTTATATATTTATTCTAACAGTATCAAGGTTGTCAGTGTGAAAACACTGAAACTTTATTGTTATTTATTATTGTCATTCAGTCTGTAATCTGTCTGTGGACATTTTTCACTCACATTTTTATTTTTTGTAACTGTAACTGTTACTTTCATAGGGTTTGGAAATTAGCCTCCATGGTCTTCAGGGTAAATGATAGTGTCTATGTGAAGGTGAAACTATTATGTATGTTAACCACCATGCATACAAGCCCCCATTTCCCACCTCTTTTAGTCGCCTTCTACAACACGATGGGAATATGTAAGAAGTATTCTTTCTTCCCTATCCTTTGGGATAATAAATATTTATATTATATATTATTTTATCCCTGGGGATAGGGGAGAAAGAACACTTCCCATGTACTCCCTGTGTCGTAAAAGGCGACTAAAAGGGGAGGGAGCTGGGGGCTGGAAATCATTCCCTCCTGTTTTTACTTTTCCATAAGAAGGAACAGATAAGGGGGCCAAGTGAGGATTTTCCCTCGAAGGCTCAGTACTCTGTTCTTAACGCTACCTCGCTAGTGCAGGAAATGGTGAATTTGTATGAAAAAAAAATTTATTATTTTTATTATACTTAATTGCTGTTTCCTGCATCAGCAAAGTAGTGCCAGGAAACAAATATTAATAATTGAGCTTACTCTTATTTCATAAAATGCTTTTGTAGGAGCATTAAATGATGCTCCAAAGTAGCTCTTAATTAAGAAATATGCCTTCAACAACACTTGTCATGAAAGCTATTATCTATCTGTCAATGCCTGTGATGCCAGTTCCCTTCAGGAACTCCCTCAAGGGGGTGACCACAGCAAAATCGTTTCCAGAACTAGTGAACTCCAGTGCTACTGTTTTGCCTAAAGTGCCTCACCCTTAATAGGCCACTGGCTGAAGGCAACTCTTGTGCGGTGTTTTTGGAGGCTCCTACGTAATGTTCCTACCAACTACTTCTACCTTCTGTGTCTACCTAATGTTCCAACCTATTACTTTTATCAAATGCTCCCATCTAATATTCCTACCTGGTACTTTTACTTAGTACTTCCATCTAATGTTCCCACCTATTACTTCTATGTATTCCTCCTACCATTTTGCCTAAAGGCAGGGCTAGCGCACATCGCTGACTGAAGGAAAAATCTAGTTATGAAGGATGAATTGTGTGAGTCAAGTGTTATGTGTAACAGGAGAGACTGTATGTCTGTGGACAGAATGTCAGCTGTCCAGGAGTGGGTGAGGCAGAAACAAAAGAAAGCTACCTGGGTTAGAGAAGTGCAACTTGACAACCACTGAAGTTCTGGCTCACTATTCATTCATCACTAACCCTCCAGATACTTAGGCAGGTAGCATTGGTAATATACCTCCCTACTTGAAGACTGCCAACTAGCTGCTTCGTATAATGAAAGCTATTAAGAGTGTTTTTGTAATTTACTGATCCGAGATCGTAGTTGGATTGGGCAGAGGTACCTTGCCTTGTGTAGATATGGTTGTTCACTGTTTTTATACACCTGCCCGCAGATTATGTGTGAGAATGAGAGCCGCTGTGCAAGCATCATTGTTCTTCCTACTGGAGATGGTACTGTTACTCCTCAGTCTCAAACAACACCACAGCAGTCACAAGTCTCACCACCTCTTCCTACTGCACCATTGTCAAGTGATGGAGTTACATCTGAGCTGTCCATTGCTTCCATAGAATGTAAAAAGGATACCTCTACTGATATTCAAGATCCTGACCCTAATAAACAAAACATAAAATACCCTAGGTGTGTCACTTTTAATCATTAATTTTAATATGAATTTCATGTCATTCATAGGAATGTTCCAGCTTTTGCCCATCACTTCATAGGTATTTACATTTCAGAAAGAAGGATGGCTCATAAGCATATATTCTGCTGTAGGTGCTATAAATCTAAGCATGTTTCTTATGCTTTTACATATCTTCCCCATCTAATTTGTTTTCACTCCTGGACATAACAGCACTGCTTTCATCCTACTGTCACTCTTTATCACTTCCCCCTAATAAAATGGTTTTAGTATATTACACATGACAGCTAGAGATTAGATGTGTACAAATGAGACCATTATTCATTTTTTCATAACATTTCCTCACAAAAGTGGGAAAAGCAGTTAGGTATAAAATAAAAATGCTTCTTTTATTCTAACGAGTCCTCCACTATAATGGTATCGTCACTGAGTAATGCATATGCTATCTTAAACCTTTATTGTATCATCATTGGTTATATAGATGCTAATAAACTTTTACTGATTAAACATTTTCTGTATCATTACTGAGTTTTGTAGATGCTATCTATATCTCTGACACCTGTTCCCACCTGGAACTCCCTCAAGGGGGTGGCCACAGCAATAGTCTCCATAACCAGCGAATTCAAGTGTCACTTCGTAGCCTTTATTGCCTCACCCTTAACAGGCCACTGGCAGAGGGCAACTCTGGCACAGTGTTTGTAGAGGTTCCTATTTAATGTTCCTACTGACTACATCTACCTAAAGCTCCTGCCTAATATTCCTACCCACTACTTCTACATAATGCTCCTGCCTAAGTGTTCCTGGCTATTACTTCTGTTTATTGCTCTACCATTTTTGTCAAAAGGCAAGGCTAGCGCCTGGTGCTCAACTGCAGGAAAATTTAGAGTTAAGAAGAATGAGCTGCTTGAGTTATGTGTTGTCAGGTGTTATGTATTACAAGGAAAGATTGTATGTTTGCGGACAGAATACTAGTAGTCCACATGTGGTTGAGGCAGAAAGAAATGACAGCTACCTGGGTCAGAGGAGTGCAACTGTACAGTCACTGAAGTGCTGGCTCACTATGCAGCCTTCATTAATCCTCCCAATACCTAGGCGGATAGTTCAGGTAATATACCTCCCTGTTGTTGGTTGCCTACCAATTACTACCAACTAGATGCCGTTGTAGATGCCATCCTGATATCAGTCTTGTTTCTGCAGCACATCCATAACAACCAGTATGACCACACTGAGCAGCAGTGTCAACAGAACCAGCCACAACCAGAGAAGTAATGAGGATAACCTGATGACCAGCGTCCAAACCATGGTGCAATTAGTGTCGGATAATGTCAATTTCCCAGATACAGCATCAACAAAAGAAAATTATGTGAAAGTCCAGTTGAGAAACCTCGACGGTGTAATTCATGCTGTGAGTATACATTACTAGATTAGCACTAGATAGGTTTTACAGTTATAGGTGTTACAGTCATTATGAGACTTACTTTTTATGTACAGTTTTCATTCAGACTACATATTAGGCCCCAAACTACAAATAAATTGCAATGGTATTGTATTTAACACTTTTTGATTAATGACTCCTACACATCTGAAAGGAACAGAATCCCCTCAAAAATCTTCAGTTGCTTTACTAATACTAGAAAAACATGAATCATACACCTGCATATCAAACTTCAATAAAACTCTCCCTCTCAACAAAATACCAATAGAACTAGGCATGACATGATACATACATGATAGTCTTTCATCATATTAGCTACAGCTCAGAGGTACAGCTGAAACTAAATGCTCTCAGAACCTTGCAAGAGCAAAATACATATAAAAATAATCCATATCCAACAAACTATTTGTATGTTTAACTGTAACTGTGCTTCCCCAGCCTGGTCCCTGACCATATCCAAAACCAGCATATGAAAACTCATGGAACTGGGAGTGGATTTAATTATGATAGCTTAACTTTAATACCCTGCAGCTTAATAGGTTGCTTTTATTGCTTCTTAAAGATAATGTAAAAGATTAATGATTTTTTGTTGCAGATTTATTGTACTTGTATGGAGTTACTGAGTTTAACTGTTTGAATTCTTTACTGATTTTTAACACTAACACAAAAACTGACATTAAGAGTTTGGGATTGTGTATTCGTCCACAAATTGATTCTTTTCTTTGGCTGTATACACCCTACAGCACCTTTCTGTGGTCTGATACAAATTCTTAAGTGCACTGCTGTTAATGCCATAGGTGCTGATGAGATATGATTTTAGATGATCATTCATAAGGGCACTTCCTTTGTAAATGGTGACTGTTTTTCCATTCTTACCTCTACTTCCTTCTTCCTTTTATTTGCCTCTCTCCTTCTTTCCTGCAAGGAAATATTCATGCCTTTAAAAAAATATTTATTCCTTTTACAGCAATCATTTAGCCATTGCATAATGTACATGATTTAAACCTATGTATTTTTTTATTCATTCAACCTGTGATTTGAACAGTTTTTCTCAATTTCTGATGAAAAGATCCATTAGAGTTGCCCTCTGCCAGTGGCCTGTTAATGGGAGGCAATAAAGGCTAAGAAGCAGCACTGGAGTTCACTAGTTATGAAGACTGTTGCCATGACCACTCCCTTGAGGGAGTTCCAGGTGGAAATAGGCATCAGAGATATAGATAGAACCAAAATCTTCTTATGCTACTTTTTTTTTATTGGATTTTAATGCAAATTAAGATATATAAACAACTTGTTTAATCCTTGTTATTTATTTTTGCATTTATATTTCAGGTGAAAGCAGAAGTTAGTCAGGGTCCTTTTGTGGTTCGTCACACACAGTTTAGAATTAAGCCTGGCCATTATGTTAGTGTTCCTGTTTACTTCAAGCCTTGGAAAACTGGAAAATTTTCTGGTCAGCTTAAGTTAACTGTGATGGAAGACCAGAAGATTCTCACTGTTAAGCTTTCAGGTAAAGCTGTTCTATGAAACTCAATTGCTACACATTTCCATTTCAAATATTTGTAAAACTAGCAAATTTTATATTCAAAACATCTAGGAATGCTTATTATAGAGTATTAAATGAAATTAAGCTTTGCATGCAAATCAGACACTTGGTATTTAAATTCTAATGAAACTGTGATAATTTATTTTTGATAAGGAAAGTGCACTGTTGTAGATGACTATTTATTTATTTTAGCTGTACCTCATTCTTCATGGATATTTAAAGGATGATTATACTTAAATGTTTGTGGGACATATTGAGCCTGATACTCGTGAGTACTGTTGCATTAAAGCTTTTCAGAAAATGGTAGAACCTAGTTTTCTTACAAATGTCTTTTGAGGAAGCTGTTACCTTACAGAACATTTCTCAAGCATTGTGACAGCTAGAATGGATGTGAGCAAATCCAGGAAATGGCAATCAAATGCAAAGTTTAAATGCAAACTCTTTAAACTGTCATCACTGACAATTATAATGGGTTGCCTTGAACAAGTAGTATGAAGGTGAGAGCAAACAAGTAGTATGGTGAGAGCAAGTGCTGATATTGCATTGGTTTTTTATGAGAAGTAACTTGAATAAGACTGATTATCCAAGCATTGGCAATCTGTTCTGTGTGACCACTAGGTGTGAATTACAAAGCTAATTCATTTTAATGACCACAATCAAGACCAGTACTGAATGCATGTACAACAAACTTCATATATGCACAACTTAAAAAAAAAAAAAAATTTACTTTAGGGACGATGTAATTTGATGTGTAAAAAACAAATTCTCCCCGATAGTATCTTATGCTACAGCTGCTTTTTCTTCACACTACTAAGACATATTGGTGAAAATACCAAATACGTAGGAGCACCTGCAAACACTGCACTAGAGTTGGCTTCTGCCAGTGGCCTCTTAAAGGTGAGGCACTAAAGGCTAAGAAGCAGCTCTGGAGTTCACTAGTTAAGGAGACTCTGTTGTCTTGGCCACCCTCTCAGGGGGAGTTCCAGGTGTGAACAGGCATCAGAGATATAGATAGATAGATGTATAGACCAAATTCTGTATAAAATCCTTTATGAAATCATGTAAAAATATAAATACTATTTTTTAAGTTATCTAGAAAATATACAGGCTTTATAAGACACCATTATCTGGTGTACAGTACTTGATTCATTCACATAAATGTAGTTCCTAAAGCATGAAGTCTGAAGGGTAAAGCTGAAGAATTTATTTGATATTCAATGTAATGGAGTTATCAGAATCATTGGTAATACACTTTGTCTTTTTTTTTTAAGTGTTTGTTTAATCAAGTATGAAGCGTTGGTAACTTGCGAAGGACTTTTACAAAACACAAGCCTTCATCTCTTGCTACATAAGCATAAACAGTGAAAAAGTAATGCTCGTAAAGTTGTACAATATTTCCTCCAAATTTTTTTTGAAGAATCCGTACAGTTGCTTGGCTTGAAGATAACAAGCAACAATGATTTAAACACGGATAATTTGAGTCTATTGTACAGCATAGTACAGTACACATGTTAATTACTATCTTGGGCCTAGTGTAACTTGGAGATTTTCATGTTATCAAGCCCTTTTGCACAAGATATTTGAAGTAATGAGGTTCTGCTGTTTAACACTATCAAAACACTTTGTTTTTAATATTTTTTCTAATTTCTTTAAATTTCCTTGAGCTGCAGTGCTATACTTAGATAACTAATTACATTTGCTGTATATTTTGTAGATTGAATAAAATATTAAATGTTTATTTGTTTTCTTTTATCTCCTTTTTCAATGAAATCCATTCCAAAATTCTAGTGGTGAATTAGGTAATAATATCTCTAAGTTTCACACATACAGTACACAGAAAATAAAAAATAATTAATTTCCAATAACCTTTGCCTTACTTTCAAGTCCCTAGATGTGTCTAATGAATAATATCCTTGATGATGTTATGGAGTTCGAATGTCTTTCCAGCACACAGTCCTGCCCAGTCATCACTGTTCAGATTCCACGTCATCACTCCTGCAACACCAGCATCAACGATCCACTGTGCCTAAAATGATAATCAACTCTGAGAAATGCCTAATTCTCAGTTCATGCTGATGGATGTGAAAGGCAAGAAACAATTTCAGTATCCTTTTATCAAAAGCAGAGAATCCTATTTCAGTATACTCTTACTAAATTACTAAACTGTTCAGATTTAATACCCCTCTATCTGTTACTCCACACTCTTCTACATTTCCCTTTCTTTTTTTAAGATCCTACTTCTACTGTTGCATACTTTTTCAGGTGTTCCTAGTTTTTCAAACTTTTTTGTATTCTACAGTATATAGTTTGCGACTTTCTTGTCTGACTGCCCAACCTAAAAGCACAGATCTTTTGTCAAAAACTTTGCATTTTCCAACTGTGCCTTTATTATTGTATTTTGAAGCAGACAGGTAGTTCACAACAGAAAATTTTTGGGAAAACCTTATTGAAATGAGCCATCCAATGCAAAAAATAGGAACAGCACATGATGTAAAAGTACAAAGACATATATACACTGGTGTTGCAATTATATGTGGGAGAGGGACCAAATAATATCACAATTCTCAGTTTTGTAAATTTCATTCAGTTCAATGGTTTTCAATACAAATACAGGGTAAAAGACTGGAGGCCCATATAGCACACCATATATTGCTCTTAAATATCAGAGAAATCTTAAAAATGGATGTGATATGTACATACAATCTGGTAAAGCACATTCCTAAGCCACCTTGTTCTCCAGCTGTAGAAGCAGGTATCTCATTTCCAACACATCCAACCCCATCCTTTCCTTTGTATTCAATACCCATACAACACTGTCAACTGTTATACTTTCAAACATGGTCATCTTTGCCCTTACAGAGAAAGCTTTCCTTTTGGAAAATCCTTAGTGCATCCAAGACTTTTGCCCCATCTACCACTTTGTGACTCACTTCAGCCCTCGTGGTTTTATCAGTTGCCACGTCTAGTCCCAGGTATCTAAAACACTCCAATTCCTCCACATTCTCCCTATTTAGACTTACTCTCTAACCATTCCATCTCAACTTCTGTTCACATTAACTGTCAACTTCCTCTTTTCACATAATGTGCCAAACTCTGACAAGAGCATCTGGAATCTGCCACCAAAGCTGTATCATCTGTAAACAGCAACTGGCCTCCCATCCAAGAATACTGTACGCCTGACCCTTGCTTAAAGACCCTAGCATTTAACTCCCTCATAAACCCACCCATGAACTCTGTGTGTATAAGGCATGCAGAAGGATGTCATGTTCTCTTTGGATATGAAGCCATATAACTCTAAAATTCCTCTCTTCTTTAAAAGTAAAGTAAAATGTTCTAAGAAATACTAATACCTTGTCTTTGATGCTGACAGCATTCTCATAAGAAATCCAGTCCCTCTCCCTTACAGCATATGGGACTTTACTTTCTTCATCAAAGTAATGTGCAGCTCCTTCCTTCACAAAGATGCACGCCTCAGTGTATGTGAGTTTTCCACTGAACATGCCTTCATCAACTGCTGGAGCCCCAACATTGTTCCATTCACTTGTAAGCAACCTGTAGAATCAACAGTGCATATACAGTACCTACAAAACTTTAAATACAAAAATACAAGTAAAGAACAACAAGCAAAAATCACATTTAAGAAGGATGTCTCACTACCAGGGTGCCCTTAAATACATGCAATGAGGTCAAAAGTGAATATATATCAGGGGTTGGTGAGAGGACAACAGCTAAGGAAGGAGTAGCATTACTTCTGAAGCAGGAATTGTAGGAGTGTGTATTAAGAGTGTAAGGAAGGAAATTCCAGATTGATGTGGGTAAAACTGAAAGGGGATGGTGAGAGATGGGTGATCATTAGTGCTATGCACCTGGTCATGAAAGATCTTGAGAAGCAAGTGTTTTGGGAGCAGATGAGCGAGTGTGTTAGCAGTTTTGGTGCACAAGACCGGGTATTAGTGATGGGTGATTTAAATGCGAAGGTGAGTATAATTGAGGGTATAATTGGTGCACATGGAGTATTCAGTGTTGTGAATGGAAATGGTGAAGAGCTCCTGCATTTGTGTGCTGAAAAAAGACTAGCGATAGGGAATATCTGGTTTAAAAAGACAGATATTCACAAGTATACATATGTGAGTAGAAGAGATGGTCAACGGGCAATACTAGTTTATGTATTAATTGATAGGCATGTAAAAAAGAGACTTTTAGATGTTAATGTGCTGAAAGGGGCAGCTGGTGGGATGTATGATCACTACCTTGTGGAAGCGAATGTGAAGATTTGTAGAGGTTTTCAAGAAAGAAGAAAGAATGTCAGGGAGAAGAGTGGTGAGAGTAAGTGAGCTTCGAAAGGAGACTTGTGCGAAGAAATATCAGGAGAGATTGAGTGTAGAACGGCAAAAGGTGAGAGCAAGTGAAGTGAGAGGAATGGGATGTATTCAGGGAAGCAGTGATGGCATGTGCAAGAGATGCATGTGGAATGAGAAAGGTGGGAGGTGGGCAGATTAGGAAGGTAGTGAGTGGTGGGATGAAGAAGTAAAGTTGTTAAAGAGAAAAGAGAGGCATCTGGACGATACTTACAAGGCAGGAGTGTAAATGACTGGGAGATGTATAGAGAAAGCGGCAGGAGGTCAAGAGGAAGGTGCGAAGGCTGAAAAAGAGGGCAAATGAGAGTTGGGGTGAGAGAGTATCGTTAAACTTTAGGGAGAATAAAAAGATGTTTT